>JAQQSQ010000575.1:0-14196 GCA_028627145.1 Eidolon dupreanum
GCTGGGGCGCTCCACTCCCGCGGTCCGCGGACCACAGGGAGAACCCGCCCGCGCTGAGCCACGCTCTGTGCTAGGGCGGTGTGGGGAGCTGGACACGTGGCGTTCCGTGGAGACTTCATAACTACGACGCATCGTTGTGCTCACCCCAGAGGCGCTCCGGAGTGGGGATGGAGAGGCCAAGCTGTCCCAGCCCCGTAAGCCCCGTAGCTCCTTTATTCATTCCCTAGGGCTTCCGTGACACGCCGTCACGCACTTGGTAGCTCAAAGCAACAGAAATTGATTCTGTCCCAGTTCCGGAGGCCAGAGTCTGACATTGAGGGGTCATTGTTCCTGCCGACACCAGCAGAGGGGGTCGTCCTGCCTCTGCCCAGCTCCCCGTGTCTTCGGCGATCCTTGGACTGGAGACACACACATCACTCTACTCTCCCTCCACGGTCACATGGCATTGTCCCCGTGTGTCTGTGCATCGACATTTTCCTCTTCTTATGAGGATATCAATCATCGGATTAGCGCCCTCTCCAACTGAGCATGACTTCACGTTAATTTAAAGTGATCACATCAGTATAGACCCTATTTCCAAGGTCACATTCACAGGTACTGGGCGAGAGGATTTGAACTTGTCCCTTGGGAAAACACAAATAAAACTGCACCATTTAGTGAATGGCATTATTTTCCTGTGTCTGTGTGAATCAGATGGTTCCAGAGATATTTTTACAGTGAACTGTGAGACAACGTGCATTTGTTTTCCCATTTCTTTGAGGAGCAGGAAGGAGGGAGGAAGTAAACCCTCCCATATAGCCAACCGTTCCCAAAGTGACTAATGTCAGAATAACCTCATGTCAATTGGAAGAAGTCCAAAAAGCCAACACTACAATACTATCTTGGAGAAAGCTTTATAAAGCAGTAACTTTTGATGGACAAACTTAAGGATTTTAGTCGACAGCAAGCTTAGTAGGGGCTCAATGGTGTACTATAACTCTCTCCACAAAGTTAATATGATGTTAACAATAATAGATTAGCTTTTAGAACTCAAACGGGTATTATCCTACTCTGCCCTGTGCTTATCACAGTTACAAGTGCATTTTGGAGCATTCGCACTATAGAAAATGGGTTAAGCTGTCACTAAAAATAGATGCAAATATACGTTATCTCAAACACAATAAGAATATATTCTCTATCACATAACAAGCCGAATGTCATGGAATAAATATTTGTGTCCGTCCTCCTCCAAATTTCCACATTGAAACCCTATCCGTCAATACGGTGGCATCTGGAGGTGGTTCCTTTGGGAGGTGATTAGATTTAGATGAGGTCAGGAGTGTGGGGCTTCCATTATGGGATGGGTGTGAGAAGAGGAAGAGACACCAGAGCTCGCTCGCTCGCTCGCTCTCCACCATGTGAGCACACAGTGAGAAGGTTGCCGTCTTCAACCCAGGAAGAGAGCCCTCGCCGAGAACCGAGCTCTCCTGGACCTTGATCTTGGCCTCTCCAGCCTCCAGCACCATCAGGAAATTGATTTTTGTTGCTTCAGGCCCCCAGGCCCTGGTGCTGCTCTGTGGCAGCCGGAGCCAGCTAACACACGGAGGTAAGGGGCTCAGGGTCCGTTGCTTGCATTCGTGGGGTATTTTCAAGAGTGTTGACACATTCTTTGTGATCAAAGCTGAGCTCCCTCATTATTCTCCATGATCTACTATTTCCTTGTTCCCTGTAGTGATGCAGCCCTACCCATTTCGACAGAGGACCGATCATCCAGCGACAGATCATTTCCAAGCTCGGAGCCAGATGATTAAACGTGCACCAGGGAATGTGAGTGGAAGCAGTGTGGGCCACATCTGTGTCTCTTTCTGGAAAACGAAGTTCTTGTTCTTTCCCCGCCGGAGCATGGATGGGGTGTTGGTGGGTCAGCTTCGACCATGCAAATGGCAACACTTTGATGATATGTTGAGATCAGTGAAGTGTGGTCAGGACAGTAGGGTGTCATCTTTCAGGGAAACAGAAAAAGGCAACATAAAATTGACTGCCATATGCTCTCAGAAAGAAATGTTTACATTCAAACCATTTCAAAGACAGGCACCAACGAGCTTCCTGGTTGGCCACTTCCCTTATGTTATCACCTTACACAGTGCTCTGGGTTGGCTTTCTCTTTCAACAAGCTGAAAAAGAATAATAAATCAATTGATAAGTGAATAATGTGGATTTTATGGCCTCCTCTATCATCCTTCTACAAAGTGATCATAAAAATTGAACATTTAACTCAAAATTCAAATAAACCAATGTGGTTTTTTTTTTTTTTTTTTTTTTAAAAAAAACCCTCTTCTTTCCTAAATTATTATGAAAAATAATTCTTATTTATGGAGAAAAATTTAAAAAGACTCACACACATACACACGGGTCGGGGAGGGAGGGAGGAAGTGAGGGAGAAACGTTAGCTGAATACATACAAACACTGCACGTGGCCAGGCAAAAAGCTCGTGGTGAATATTCCACTTACACTTGTCTCCTCAGAATGGAGAACTATTCTGGAAAGGCCGCACTCCCATTTTCCCCTCCAGGACAGAAGACCAGTTATTCATATTAGTGTGTCCACAATTGTTGTTCATGCCCAGGACACATGTCCTTTGAACTCTTTTTAGCACACAGCCAGGAACTGCTGATGTCCTCAGCTAATAACCCCCGGAAACAAGCAGTGCCAGGGGTATCCTCCGACGTTGCTCAGAGTCAGCCGTGAGAACCATTCCGATCATCCTGCATCGAGAAAGGAGTGAGTCGGCACCTGATGATGGAGACGCAGCCACAAGTCCCTCCCTACCACTCTCCCGGATTCCCCACACTCAGGTGAAACGAAGCTCTGGCCGGATAGTCCCCTCTGACTCGAGGTTGTCCGTTGTTCTACGCCGTGAGGCTTTCTGCCGCTCCGACGTATTGTGAAAAGACTTTCAGGAATTAGCTTCCGGTGAAAAACGAGAATAACAGATAGGACAAGAGGCGTCCAAATGTGGCAATTAATGAAATTCTGCGTTCCTGGTTTGTGTTTCAATAGTTATTCTGTAGACATTTACGTCCACATTCATGAATAGGTGAGCTAAAGTTCTGCTTTAAACTGAGGTCTACTGTGGCACCTAAGAAACTGATGGTCACCATTTGAGTTCCTGTCGCCTCTCAGTTTTGACAGGAGCTCACATGGGCCCTTCTTACGTGGCATCTTTCACATAGTGACCATCAGATTCAAGGGGACAGGTGATCAACCCCACCTGTCAATGGGACAAGTATCAAAGGACTTGAAGACATCTTTTAACATCATCGGTCACTTTCTGTGAAGACCTTTCAAGAACCTGACCTTCCGTCTTTGCTTATATTTGACTTCAGTCATTTGTCTCCCCACCCAAGAAAAAAATAATGTTCATACACGTATCGGAAATACACATGGCTCACAAAAATTCCACATCCTTCTACCAGGACACACATTATTTTTATAACAATCCTTCCATGAAACTAAAAATAAGAAAAGTCAAAAACAAGCCATTAGCAAAAGAAAGGAAAGCTCACAAAATTTTTTGCAGTGCCTTTGATTCTGGTAGAGTTAATCACGATGGGACGTTTCCCACGGTGAAATGTGACCCGAGGAAGGTGCCTGGTTTGTATCTTCCCCGCGTCTATTCTGACCAAGGGGGATGAAAGGACAAAGCACATCTGAAATGCCGGCGTGCCTCTTTGCCAAATTATATCCATGGCAGCAGCTTAAAACTCTGCTGGGCTCTGCCGTGTCTCCCTCAGTGTCAGCTTCACGTCTCTGAGGTGGAGACTCTGAGAACTGTCCTGACCGTGTCACAGGCGCTGAGACGGACAGAAGGCACGGACACGGCAAAGCTTGCTCTGCAGAGCGGCCCCACGGCCCGCGGGCGAGGTCGCAGGCAGGCACCGCGTTGGCCAAAGTCCACGAACGTGTGCTCGGCTTTCCGGCTGGGTGCTCGTTCGACCAACTGTCAAAGCAAAAAAGTTATAGTGGAATAAGTGTTTCAGTTCTCATCTCTTTGAAACGGCTGGCAAGAACCATCTCTGTGATTCTTCCCTTTTCGAAGAGGGTGAGTGAAAGGCAACTATTTAGTGACACCGTCATGTGCTAAGTTCCTTGTGTGTCTGATCTCGTGTGCTCACCATCTGCGAGGCACCAGGGCCGACGATGGCTCAGCAACATGCACAGCATCCTACGGTGGCTAAGAAGCGGGACCAAGCCCCAAACTGTCACCTGGCTTCGAAACCCGAGCTTCCATTTCATCCTGCTTAAATTCTTACCACCGATAGGTCATGCTCATTATTCCCTGAGATACTGAAGAGAAAGCTGAAAATCCTTTTTTCAGAATAATTTTGAGGTAGGATGCAGAAAGCACATCTCTCTCCTGTCTCTATTAATTCCACGGCATCAAGATAGTAGCGCCATAAGGTAACTGGCTTCTTGCCCCTGCCTGAGAGATGCCTCAATGGGACAGAAGTAGCTGCCTCCCCAGCCCCGTGTCCGTCCGCGAGGATCCCATCACCACGCGCCTCAGTGCTAAGAATCTGTTTTTCTTCCGACATGATGTGCATGAAGGTTGTGCAGCTCTATTTGCGAAGAGCTTCCCTGGGCCAGGTGCAGCGACAGCACTTAGCGGGGAGAAGGTGACACTGCCTTGTGCTCCCAGGATGTGACCGCTTCCGGGGGAGAGGCGTGTGCTGGGTGGAACGCACAGACACGCCTGGGGGCGGTCAGCGTCGCTGTCGGGACACAGAGCTGGAGTCGAGTCTTGACACAACAGCAAGAGCTGGCAGGAAAAAGAATGTACCTTTTGTGACGTGTGTGACGAGGTGTGACAAGGTGTGACGAGGTGTGTGGTGTGGTGCCGTGTGGTGCTACACGGCTCGTGTGACGTGGTGAGCAGTATGACATGGTCTGGACACGTGGGGTGGCGTGGGGTGGCATGAGGCATGGGGGGACATGGGCCACATGGTGTGGAGTGGTTGGCAGGAGAGCTGGCAGAGTGAGGAGAGTCCCAACGGGGTAGCGGTCCCCAGCGTTTTTGCTCATATGCTACTAAAAGTGAGAATCACATGTCTTATATATTTCAGGTTATATTTAAATTTGTCACTGTAGATTATATAATTACAAAGGACACTGGTTTTAGTATATTGAAATACGGGTACTTTAAAATAAAATGATTACCTCAACCCAAAAGGGTTTAACGAAATCTAAAGCCCACAGGAGTGAGGTACTCAACAAGCTCTCCCTTATCAGCCCAATATTTACTTGTCCCATTTCCCCTGGAGCTAGCATTTTCTTTCCACTTTTCACAAAAATGTTATGTTAATATGACACACTTTTGTGCTTGACGGACTTTTATTGATATTTCCTTTCAAACTTCGTTTCCATAAAAATATATATGAGAATTAAAATTATTATCTGTTAATGCCTATGACTTTAGACACTGTTTAAAATGTATTCTGATTTTTTTTTTTAATGCCTACAGCACCTAGTCTTCCTAAGTGGTCTCCCATCCAAGCACTAACCAGGCCCGACCCTGCTTAGCTTCCAAGATCAGACTGGATTGGGCTTGTTCAGGGTGGTATTCTGATTTAATTATTACTAAAAGCATTAGAAGTATACAAGTGATCATCAAAGTATAAATATATTAAGTATTTATAAGTAATTATTCACACAAAAATTAAATTTTGCAAAAATATGTTTTAATTTATTTTTATTTATATTAACATTTTATAAAATCTATTTTACAAAATATTTATAATATGCATAACTTTCAAATATTGTACTTATTATTTTAATTTATTATTTTATTTTTGTTTAATTCACTGATAGGGATATCTTGGATTAGAATGCCTGATTTCAAATTCTCTGAAACATACTAATGGTATGAACTTGGGCAGGTCATTGCGTCTCTCTAAGCTTCACTTTTCTCATCTCAAAATAGGAGTAACCCTAATGGCCACCTCACTGTACTGTCGCGAAGGACAAGAAAGCTCATACAAATGTGGATTGGTTGATTGATAAGCACCGGGATTTCCTATCTCATTGTGCTACGATTAAAATATATTATGGAAGGAAAACCTTACACGTGCGAAAATCCATTTCATTCATTACATTTGCTTCTGCCAGTTGGAAAAAAGGAATCGAAGTGGGTCACTCTGCGCTGCAGCTCAGGCAGGGAAGCGAGTTCGGAGCCATTTACCTACTCCACAGGATGCCACCTCCTTCAGGAAGCCTTTCCGGATACTCCAGACAAGGCTGGCCTTCTGAATCTACACAGCCCTATCCTCACAGTATTTATCACAGCCATAATGACATAATTATGCATGTAATTATTTCCATCGTTTTCTGTCTTCCCTACTGGAATACGAACTATATATTCTGCTCATCCTTTTATTCAGAGTTCTGTACTATGCTTCAGTATTCCATAAATATTTTACAAGCCCATAAATCAAGTATAGATTTCTTGGCTAGACTTTCAAATGACTTCCGATTTTATTTAATCACAGTTGGTTCCCAGGGCGTGTCCCTCTTGCTCCACCCTCGCACGGTTCCTTAGAAATCCTTTCTGCACCTTGATTTCCCTCTGATCAGCCCAAGACTCCTTCCACATTCAGTGCGGCTATTCACGTGAGCCCCGCTACCTCGCCATCTCCTTCACGAGGGAAGACGCTCCCTTCAGATCAGCTTCTCTCTCCTGGTCCATGTTCCCTGTGGCTGACACTCCATGTGGGTGATACTTCCTGTGGGTGACACTCCCCGATGCCAACAGCGTCACTGCTTGGATCTCTTCCTGCAAGTGACAGCCAGCCTGCACTGGCACCCAACCCCAGCAGAGAGCTGGGCGTGAAGTTTTAAGTTTAACGTTGACTCCACTCTGTGATAAAGTTAGGCCATCCCTATGAGCCTCAGTGTCCTTAATTGTAAATGAATAATAACATGACTACATTGGAGGGATTCTCCAGAGAAACAGAAGAAATGGAAAAGATAAAAATATAGAGATAGGTAGGTAGATGATAGACAGACAGACAGATAATAGATGATGATGATAGAGAGATAGAGAGATAGATAGATAGATAGATAGATAGATAGATAGATAGATGATAGATAGACAGACAGACACACAGACACACAGACACAGATGGAGAAGGAGACTAAAAAGGGGAAGAAGGAAGAGGGAGAGAACACTGGCTCACACGATAGTGGACGCTGGGAAATCTGAATGTTTCAGGGCAGGCAGGCAGCCTGGAGACACAGGAAGAGCGAATATTGTAGCTCAAGTCCAAAGCCGTCTGGAGGCAGAATTCCCTCTTCCTCAAGGCCTTCAACTGATTGGATAAGGCCCACCCACATTATGGAGGGTGATCTGCTTTACTCAAAGTATACTGACTGGTGCTGGACCAAACAACTGGGCACCGTAGTCTAACCAAGTTGATGATAAAATTTCCAATCACAATAACTGATAGAGTAACGTGAGTACTAAGTCACGTGACCTGAGAAGCATGTAGCATATGCACGTGGTAAGTATAACCACCTCCATCCATTTCTCCCTACTGCAAGACCTATAAGCTGTAAGATGCCATTGTTTAAGTCACTGGCTTTGTCATCACTGCTAATCTCTGGGCAGGACTTTCTCTAGAAAGGTGGGAAGAAAAGTTTGAGTGGAATTTGGCCAAATCTGGAAATTTTTTGCTTCATCTATTATTGCCAAAAAAAACCCATAAACTTCACCTTCTCTAGACAAGACCTAATTCTTTTGCAGTTAATTTCTATGAAAAGGGTTCCTATGACACCCTCGAATGACATGTAAATATCGTTTGGTTTGTCCAAAGTTCTTCTATTTTTACATCCTACGGACTGTCAGTCCAGTAGAGGGATATCAGTAGCCGAAAGCCACCGCACAGCTGGAAGATGTCATTTGAAGAGGATGTGTCATGAGCTGCTTTTAGAGTCTACAGCAAGCTTCCTGGTCCGTCTTGGCCGAAGCGAGTTCTGACGCTCCTTGAAAGAAACCGAGTCCTCTCTGCCATCCATTTCCTCCTCCGTATCAGAGAGCTAAAGTCGATGTGTCTGGAGGGTGTCTCATACTTCTGCTAAAAACCGTTATTAGCATATACGTGTCGTGAGTCCGAATTAGAAACGCAAATGGTGGCCCTGTTTTGTTCCGCACACCTGACAATTGCTGGTTTCAATTAAGGAGCGTCGCTCTGCTGTAATTTTCCTGGACCTGAAAATTAATGGCTGCTAAAACCTAGCAACAATTTTAGGAAAATGGACTTTGATTTTGTCAAGTGTCACTCAGCTGTCATTAGCCATGGTTGTACTCCACTGTGTTAGACCATGGGCTGGAGTAGATTTTTTTGAAAGAGCAGGAGTGTTAGTAATAAGAGCTCTGAGTGGTGAGATCAGCTATTTAGCTTTTTCTGGGTTTTGGCCATTTGGCTGTGGAAGAATTAGAGGGTATTTTGTTGTTGTTGTTAGTGAAAGGAAATTTCTCTTGCTTCCACTGTAGAACGTGGTGGAATTATACGTGGTGGCTTCTATTCGTGTACTTAGCGACACTATCAGCCATTATAAATTCACTGGTATTGACCTCACACCAGGTGCCTTTAAATTGGGGTAAAAATGGGCAGCCATTTAAATATGAACTGGCTCCAACAAGAGAGTAGGAAAGTAAGGAACTTAACCCAGAGAGGAGAATGTGAACTCAACATGGAAGGGAGTTAGAGTTTTCTGTTCAAGTTTTTTTTTTTTTTTTTTTTTTTTACTGCAGCTAAGGACACTGATGTCCTGGGTGTCCTTAGTGCATCACTTAAAATATTTACATTTAAATAGTACCTCATGCCCCCGGCAACACTCTAGCTGTATCAACCAGAAACAAAGAACTATTTCAAGAAAAATTTGACATAGGATCCACTGACTCAATGGCAAATACTATCTGTGGACTTAAAAAGTGCACCTTAAACTTGTACAACGTTTATGTCAATTATTTCTCAGTAAAGCTAGGAAAAATAAATAGATAAAAATTAAAAACAGTAGCGTCTCTTTTTTACCATAAGTGAAAATACATTGAATGAATTTTTTTTTCCAAATCAGGCCACACGACTGTTTTTAAAGAAGGTGTTGCAGGAAATGAATTCTGCTCCCACAAAGACTGCGCCCTCGTCACCTCCAGCCTTTCTCACTCCTGATCCCAGCACCTCCAGCCCCGCAGGGCTGGGAGAAGCCTGACGGGGAAACCGACGCGTGACGAGGCGTGATGGAGGGGCAGCCACGCATCCTCAGCGGCTCCGGGCCTCGTCCTGGCGCCTCTGGCGAAGACACAGGCCGAACTTCCTGTTTCCTTGGTCCCAACTTCCTGCTTGGCATTGCAGAAATTATTCTCCACTCCAATAAAACTTAGCAAATTCACTTTCCTAAGATGGAAGGAATTGTGGGGAAGCCTCAGCCCCACATTTTGAGATTGCTATCCCTGTCTTCTGTATTCATCAAGTGCAAAGAAAAGAAAACAAAGAAAAAAAAAAGAAAAAAGAAAAGAAAAGAGAAGAAAAGAAAAGAAAAGAAAAGAAAAAAGAAAAGAAAAGAAAAGAAAAAAGAAAAGAAAAGAAAAGAAAAGAGACTTCCTGAAAGTGCAGGCTTGCTTTTCTCCATCATTCAGGGGATATTTCAAAGTGATTCTCCATCAGAATGCCACCCGGAGTCTCTGCTGGCACCAGCCGTGCCGTGGCGGGGGCTGAGGCACAAGCCGGCCGCTGGGGACCTCGCGTGCTTCTCGTGAGACCACACTGGACACAAAGCATCCACCGGCCCAGGCTCAGTGCGGAGTCTGGAGCGCCGGCCCCATGACTCACAAGCGTGTGACCTCTCTGCCATGACTCAAACTCTCCGAACTCGGGGACTCTCTTTAGGCAAAACGGACACATGAACAAAAGCCTGCTCGATGGAAATACTGGGAAAATCAGATCACATAGGCAGAGATGCTCCGAAGGGGAAATCCCTTTGGGGGATATGGCTTTGTTGTTATGGTGATCGTTGTATCGATTATCCGTGGCCACAGCGATCTGGGTGCAACATCCCCACAAACCCGGTGGCTTCAGGCAACGAGCATTTAGTCACTCACAGGCCTGAGGTGGGTTGCGCCATTCTGCTCCAGCTAGGCTCCCGTGTGAACCTGCAGTCGTAGCTCCACCACGGGGCCAGGCTGGCCGGCAGTATTCCCTGGTTTCGGCAGAACGGTCACCTCTACTATGCGTCATCACTCATCCATCAGCAGGCAAACCCAGCCTGGCTTCATGCCACTTTGAAACCAAGTTGCTTTTTAAGAGAGTGAGCAGAAGCAGACAAGGCCTCCTGAGGCCAGGCTCACAGCCAGCCCACCGTCACCTCTGCTGCATCTTCCTGGCCAGAGCGAGGAATGAGGCAGCCCGGAGGCATGAAGCGAGAGAGAGAAGCCACCTTGGGACAGCACAGTCTGCAAAGGGTGAGGATGCGGACATGACTTTGTGAAGCTGTGGCTAGTTTTGTAATCAATCTACCACACTGTCATGGACTAAACTGTGTGTCCCAAATTGTGTGTCACAAAATTCCTGCGTTGAATACCTAACCCGCAGCACCTCCGAGCGTGATTAGTTAGAAATCGGGCCTTTAATCAGGTGGTTAAGTTAAAACGAGGCCTTCGGGGGCCTAATCCAATCCGACCAGCGTGCTCGTAGGAAGTTGAGGCGAGGAAGCACAGAGAGAGACCCCAGAGGCTTTGTTCACAGAGGGAAGACAGGTTGGCAAGAGGGCGGCCATCTGCAAGCCAAGTAGAAAGGTCTCAGGAGAAACCAGCCCTGCCAACACCTTGACCTTGGACTTCCAGCCTCCAGACGGTGAGGAAGTAAACTTCTGTAATTTAAACCCCCGATCTGTGGTGCTTTGCCGTGGCAAATGAACACACACACTCAAAACATAGTATGTACGAGGAACAAGAACAGAATAATATGAATTCAAATTGTGTGGTGAAGCTACAGCCTCTTTCCTGGCCTAGAAATGAGAAATTGAGAGCGAACACTGTAGCAACAAAGAAAATAGCATTTTGGAGGAGACAGTTAATCTCACATCTGCCGTGCCCCCCGAGAAAACCTGGGGAGCTGCAGGTATAAACGGGTGACGAGGGCCAGGACGCCTGAGGGTGTCACTGCTGTACCTGGCACTTATAAACCCTGTAGAGTCTGCATCCAGCAGATAGATGAGTGGTGACTATTTTAGGGTTAATATTTCTAGGTGTCTTAAGCCCTAAAGAAACAATATTTTTATTTGCTAACTTCTCCCCTCATATGTAACTGTAACAACATTTTATAGAACAGAAATAGATTCCTTTTATGATCACTGTATCATAAATGCAATAGTGCATTCCTCAGGATCATTTAGTCAATGCTATGGTAACAAACATACCCCACATCTTAACTTGGGATAATAGAAGTTTATTATTGCTCATATTTGGTCTGCAATAGGGAATGTCCCTGCCCTGTCTCGTAGCAGTGCCACCTGTCCCCTGTGGTGCTAAAGCAGCAGAGGAGGGCGTGGAAAATGGCACAAGACGAAGGGAAACAAAAATAACGGGGTGGCAGATTACGTCATCAAATTTCGTACTCTTATCATAAAATTTTTTCTTATTTTTTCATGTCCATGCTCTTGAAAGACAGGGAAGGGAAAGGTAACCGTTTAGTTGCTTCTGTCACATGAAAACAGACAGACGTCCAAGAGAAGAGAGAGGACACTGAGCCACGGCTCACTCAGCCATGCACGGCCAGACCCCGGCCCGGACAAGGCCTGGACAGTGGAGGAAGTCAGCCCTCCCTCACCTTCCCACCCAGCCCCCGGGATGCTGGCCTGTGGGGTGTGAGCCACCACCGCCAGCTGCGTGAGGTGTTGCCCCGTACAACAAAACATTTTGCTTCCAATGTCATCGCATCATTCTCGGTTCCCACCTCTGCTGTCAGCTATGGCTCCATCTTTGATAAGTGTGGATGACCTAAGGACTGGACAGTAAGACAGATACTGCCTAAAACGGCCCCTCACCTGTGCCTTCCCCTTCCGCCTCATTGTGAGTATGACAAACAGCACGCGAGAGCACAGCGTGTCACGTATGCATTTGACCAAACAAGCTCTCACGTTTACGAACTTGCAGTCACGCAGCAGACATGCATTAAATACTTGCGACATCCCAGCGCCCCAGTTTGGAGCTTCAGAAGAGTCTGCATATTTCATCCTTGAGATAACACTGTGAAGCCGGCTTCCTAATCACTTTCCAGGAGCCGTAACTGAGACTCAGGGGTGGGCCAGCACCAGGATGCTAAGGCAGGTCTGCCTGCCCCGTGTCCTTTTGTCAGAAGAGTCACAAAACCACTGCATTGTCACGATGACAACTAGCGACGTCCTAAATGCTGCAAAGACAGTGATGGTCACTTCGGTCGTCAGCTCTCTCTAAACGTCACAGGTCCTCACGCGCTTTAGACGCGGCCTAACCTTTGAGCCGCAGGAGCGGGTGGGCGCATCACTGCATCAGCAGGATGGGGTACAGCTGGGGGCCCACTGTGTTCACTGCTAATACTTTAAGTTGAGCCTAATTCACCAGTTAGTCCAGAAGACCCCAATTTGCTAGAACATGACATCTCCTCCAACATACCCAGTCCGCTCAGCGACAGTGACTCAGAGACCGGGCCGAGAGTTGGACCGCAGGCCAAGTGACTCATGCCTGCCGTGTTCAGGACAATCAGGATTGACGTGTTCAAGGCGAGAACAAGATTTATGGATCCCCTGACTGATACGATTTACCAAAAGCTGGCTTTTACTGTCTAAGGGCCAGCCATGAACACGTGTTGGGTGCAGTTCAGATAAATGCCCAGGATGCAGCTCTGTGGGCGGCTGCCAGGAACAAGGAAGAGGAAAGGGTGTGGGGGAGATAGAGAAATCATTTTACAGGTGAGACACGTGGAGAACGCAGGGGTCCCAGTGCTACAGCTGGCCATGATGAGAAAAAAAATCAACATAGCATCCTTTGCAGACAGTGGACGGTTGGAGACCTTGTCACACTAACCATCGAGTGGGTGAGCTAGTAATGGTAAAGGAATAAAGGTTGATTTGCTCCAGTACATTGGGAGGGGAGCGGAGGCAATGGAGGAGAAAGGGGGTGGGAGACGGTGGGTTCCGAGAAAAGCGTCCTCTGAAGGTGCACTCACGGGCCTGATTCGGAAGCAAAGAGAAGACGGGGAAATTCGTTGTTACATAAATCACATCACGCGCACGTGGGCCGATCGCTGGGGACGCCGACGCCCGCGGACGCAGCGGCTGTCAGCTCAGGTGAGCCGCTGCGCACAGCCCTGCGAAGCGCCACAGGGCGGAGGGGAGAGTCAGGCGCAGGCCAATGTCCTGGAAGGTAGGAGAGAAGACAGCGTGTCTGGCGAGGTAAGGCGTGCAAAGCAGCGAAAAGCCGACCAGCCCTAAGTCATGACACTTCTTGCCGGGGTCCTGGACCCTTAAACGATCAACACAATTGTTGTTTCCCATTGGTTGTTTTGTGTGTGTTTACTGTCTGCCCCCTACACATCCCACTGTAAGTTCGCTGAGAGCAAAGGTTTGTGTCGATGGTGCCTGTCACACAGTGGATACTTAATATACCCGTTGAGTGGATTGTTCGCCTCTACTCATCCATCCATTCATTTGAAAATGGCTACCATGTACTGGGTGCTAAAATAAAAATATATTCAGTGGTGATACAGGCATCGGACGGAAGTAGAATATCGGGATATAAAGGAAGTGACAGGTGGCTATTTTGATTTGAGGAATCAGGGGAGGCCTGTAATGTTTTAACTGAGATTGTATAATGGGAAGAACCAGACATTCAAATATCAGAGGGAACTTGTGGCAGTGGGAAGTGGTGACGAAAACACCCTAAAATAAGAGCAATCTTTATCAGTTTGAGGAACAGAAAAAGTATAGCGCAGCTAGAGCTGAGTTTGCCTGCTCATTTGTTTGTTTGTTCATTCATTTCTTCATTTCCTCACTCACCCACTCACTCTTTATGTGATAAGATGAGGCTCTATGCTAGGTAGACAGAACTCAGAAACATCCAGCTTTAATTCTGTTCTCTAGGTGCCGACAGTCTAATGAGACAGCCTACAGGGGTCAGAGGTACT
>JAQQSQ010000576.1:0-14192 GCA_028627145.1 Eidolon dupreanum
ACACACACACACACACACACACACACACACACACACTAGCTAAGTAGTGATTAAGGTAGACAGACATGATAACTATAAATGTTGTAAGGGATACGCATTAAGGAGTGAGAAAATTTTTCAAGTAGAATTTAAAGTATAAAGTTAAGAGATGGTAAAATACATGCTTTGCTTCTGAAAATACTTTTGAGAGTAGAGACTAGTAGAATAAGAAAAAAAGATTTCTCAAGGGAAAGGATAAAGAAATAATAATCACTTGTTGATCCTGGTTACATAGGACAAAACGTTCTTGAGTGTGTTTTGTGAAGAACAGTCCTGAATACCCAAAACAATCTACTGGACTGGTTCAATTACTTGATTTTTCCACATCTTATTTTTCAAATTCAATCAATTTCCAACCAGCTTTTCTACTTTGCCATCTGTTTCTAAAGCAAAACTTAACACAAGTCTGTGGAGGATGAGATTTGTTTTGTTTCTTTTCAATCTAAGTTTTAGTGAATCATGTCTAGGATAAATTCCAGGTTGAATGGATCATCAAATCCCACATAACACCCACATGTTTTCTTAACTTCTGAGTAGAGCATGTTCTTCCTTGTTACCTTACATATGAACCATAGAAATAGATTTATTTACTATACTGAAAAGCATCCAATAGCACACAGTAGAGGCAGTAAACAAGCATTTCAATACTGTTCATCTCTATCGAGTTCCAAGTTCTCTGCTGTGTTAACCTTAATGCATTTTGAAACCATTTATTCTGGATCTGATAGTTCATATGCAAATAAATTTTACTTACTCTGTGTAGGATAATCTGACACATGTTGATACATAAGAATAAAGAACCTTGACACATTTAGCATTCTGGTTATGTTATGGGGTGATCATGAGTTCAGATATATCCCACTGTGGTACAAGAATTCATTACTATTATTTACTTTTAAAGGAACCTTTTATTATTTATCAAGATATTATATATACAAATACATTTTTATTCATAAAGAATTCTGTTAGAGCTTATTTTTCTAATTTGGAGCTCCTCCTGCATTAAGATTTTTCCAATTCTAAGGACATCATGAGACTTTGAAATATTTTCCATGAATCAAGCAGGTATACAATATTTAATAAAGAAATGTGATTTTGGAGCTATGAATGCTCCCTCCTGGAAAAAATGGTCAGTGTTTGCTAAAAATATTAAAACGATTTCACTGTTTTTTAAAAAGAATTCATTACTCTATCACAATAAATTTCTATACAACACTAATTCTTTCATTCTTTCTATGAATAAAAAACATATTTGCCCTTGAAGTTTGGAATAAAATGAGTAGAAAGCACTGTGTATAAGTAAAGACAACAAAATCCATACCAATATAATTTTCCCTAATAACTGAGGTAAAAAATAAAATGAGGCTCAATTGAGAAATAATACATGAGGAATGGTTGGCATATACAAAGCACTCAATAAATATTAGTTGTTATTATTAGACTTAAAAAACTAAAAATTTCTGATTTTTAGTTTTTAAAGGAATACATGAGGCAATGAAATGCTGTCCTTTTGCACAATAAAACTATGACTCATTTAAGAAAAATAACATCCATTTTAAACAGAGACCATCCTTCATACTCTTGAATCTAATACAAAGACTTATGCAGAAGTTTGCATGGGAAATGACAGGTGTGCACTGAGGTGCAGAAGATCCTTGGGTGTAAATTCAAAGTATGTACTGAACTCCTACTTGAGACCTGCAACAAATTACTTACCTGGTGTGCTGTACTTAGTGGAGACTTGCGAGTCTGCAGGTAACAAAGAAGTTTTGTTAAAAGAGGAAAACTCGCTCTTACAAGCCTCCTCAGAAAAACCTGAACTCAGCTGATTACCACTAAACCTGCATTCCTTCAGGTACTAAATTTCTTCCACATCATATTATTTGTCTGTGATTAAACAGTTGTTGATTTCTAGAAATTTGTTCCAAGATTTTAAAGGTAACATGGATGTTTTTAGTAGATTGTAAATTTCTTAGGAGCAGACGTTATTCCCTCAGCCTCCTTTGTTTAATACAAATGATGTATTATCTTACGGATTTTACTTTTCATAACTACAATAATATTCAAATGATAATAGGACCTGATATCATTTCAGATCACTGAAAAAATAATTTTTATTTTTAACAGCTTTATCTGTTACAGAGCTGACATATAATACACATATTGAAAGTGAACAATTTTATAAATTTTAAACATGTATATACCCATGAAACCAAAACAACAATTAAGATAATTAACATATCCATCAACCCAAAATGTTTCCTCATGCCCCTCCCTCTGGCCTCTCTGCACTGCTTCTTCTCTAGTTCAGTCAACAAATCTTTGTTCTGTCAATATTAATTAATTTGCATGTAAAAGAATTTTACATAACCGGATTCATACATAAAGTATTCTTTTATTTTCTTTCACATAACATATCAATCCTGAGATTCATCTTTGTTGTATCGTATATCACCAGTTCATTCCTTTTCATGCCTGAGTAGTATTTCCTAAAATTGATGTATTTGATATTCCATTCACTTGTTGATGGGTAGTGGAGTTGTTTTTAGTTTTTAGCTATTACACATAAAGCCACATTTTTATGTGAACATTTATGTGAATATCTTTATATGGACATATGTCATCATCTCTTTTCAGTAAATACGTAAGAGTGAAGTACATGGGTCAAATGATAGATAAATGCTCATTTTAAAGAAACTACTAAACTCTTTTCAAAAGTTCCTTTTACATTCCCAGCAGCAGTGTATGAGAGTTCAGTTGCTTCACATCCTCACCAACACTATGTGGTCAGAGTGTTTGTTTTTATTTTTTATTTTTAGCTATTCAAACAGACACATAATGCTATTTCATTATTGTATTAACTTTTATTTTCCTAATTACTAGTATTGTTGAAAATATTCTCATTTTATTAATTTACCATCTGTATCTCCTTTTTGATGAAGAAGCCAAGAAAATCTTTTGCTCAATGTTATTGAACTGTTTTTTTTTTTTTAAATTATTATTGGGTTGTGGGCATTATTTATGTCTTTTACATAAAAGTCATTTATCAGATAGATGATTTTTAAATACTTTCCCATGGCCTGTAGCTTGTCTTTTTGTTCTCTTTTAACACTGTCTTTTGAAAAGTAGACCTTTTTATTTTGATGAAGTCCAATTTATTGATTTATTCTTCACTGTACCATGTTTTGGGTTTGTATCTAAGAAATCTCACTAATCTAAGGTTACAAAATTGTCTTACGTTTCATTGGGAATTGTATAATTGGAGATTTACATTTATGTCTATAATCAATTTGACTACTTTTTATATACAGTGTGAGTTATGTGTAGAGATTAATTTTTGCATTCAGATGTTGAATTCTTTTAGCTCCATTTTTTGAAAAGAATATTTTTCTCCATTAATTATCTTTGACCTTCTGTCAAAAATCAATGACCATAGATATATGCGACCGTATTTCAAAACTCTCCTTTTTGTTGTATCAATCTTTTTGTCTTTGTTGACATGAACAACAGATTTATGGATAACTATATCTTTATAGAAAGTCATAAAATCGTGTACAATTAGTCTTAGCATTCCTTTTCTATGTTGTTTTGATTACTCTAGGTCCTGTGCATTTAAATATGAATTTTAGAGTCAGTTTGTAAATTTCTACCCAAAAATCTGCTGAGATTTTGGTAAGATTTCTTTGAATCTACAGGTCATTTTGAGGAGAACTGACATCTTAACAGTATTGAGGATTCTGACCAATAGATACAATATATCTCTCTGTATATTTACATCTTTAATTTTTCTGAACATTGTTTTGTAGGTTTCAGAGCACAGGTCTTTCACATCTATAAATGTATTTCTACTTTTCTCCTGCTTTATAAGTGGCACTTTTTTCATTTATGATCATTTGTTGCTTATACATAGAAATGCTATCGATTATATTACATAAATCTTGTATCCTATGAAATTGCTAAATTAGTTCTAATAACATTTTTTAAAGATCCCATTGGATTTTCTACATAGAGGATCATGTAGAATAGGAATAAAGATAGTTTTACTTCTTCCTTTCTGTTCTGGATGCCTTTTATTTCTTTTTCTTACCTTATTATATGACCAGAATAGTACGATGATGAACAGAAGTGATGAAAGTGGACAACTTTGTTTTTTTCCCCTAGTTTTAGGGGGAAATTATTCAGTCTTTCACCAGCCATACATTTTTTGTAGATGTCCTTCATTGGATTTATCCTAACTTGCTGAGCATTATATCACAATTGGGTGTTGAATTTTAAATTTGATTATATTTATGCAACTATTGAGGTGATAATGTTTTCTCTTCTTTTACTGTTAATGTGATAAATTGCTTTGATTACTTGTTTAAATATTAATCCAAACTTAAATCTAAATAGAGTCTAGATAAATAGATAGATAGATAGATATGTACAGATCTGTTGATTTTGCCAAGATAATTCATTTTGTAAAGCATGATCTTTTAAACAAATGAGGGTGGAACAACTGGTTATTGACATTCCATGTGGGAAAAAAATCCTTTCCCTTACCTCATGCCATAGATAAAAATCGACCCAAAATAGTAACAGGTTTAAATGTAAGTGGTAAAGCCATTCATCTATCTGAAGAATATATAAGACAAAAATTTTTCCTGACCTTGAAATGTCTTAGATATAAAACAAAGAGCATGAACATTTTAAAATACTTTATATTTGGGACTCTATCGAAATAAAAAATGTAGCTCTTTCAAGGACACTGTTAAGGTAATTCATAGGTAGACCATAGATTGGGAAAATATATTCAAAATATATCTTTCAAAAGCTTTATATCCAAAATAAACTGAAATTTTCACAGCACAATAATACAAGAAAATGACTGATTAAAAACAGGAAAAATTTGAATAGACACTTTAGAAAAGAAGATATATGAATGGGCAAAAAACACATTAAAAGATGTCCAACATCATTAGCCATTAAGGAAATGTAAATTAAAGCCACATTGAGATTTCATTAAATCCAAATTATTCAACATTTTTAATACCATTATAATTAAAACAGCAGGCATTTTTCAGTAGCAACCAACGTGCTAATTCTAAAATTTATAGGTAAACACAAATGATTTAGAATAGTCTAAATAATTTTTAAAAAGAAAAAGTTGAAAGGCTTACAATACCTGATTTTAAGACTTACTATAAAGTTACAGTAACTGGGTCCATATGACTGAAATAACGATAAATATAAAGACCAATAGAACACAACTGAGTCCAGAAATAGACCCACACTTCTTAGATCAACGATCTTCAACAAAAATGCCAAGGTAAAGTCAATAGAGAAAGAATATTCTTTTAAAAAAAATGTGCTAGAAAAATTAGATATCCATATAGAAAAAAAAAATGAACCTTGATTAAGGTACGTACCTTTTACCATTTCCAAAAATTAATTTAAAATGGATCAAAAACTTTATTCTAAAAATAAAACCTAAAACTATAAAATTTTTAGACAAAAACAGGAAATCTTTATAACATTAGGTTAGGCATAGATTTAGATAAGACACCAAAAGCACAAGTCATAAAAGAAAAAGAAAATAAGTGATAAGCTGGACTTCATCAAAATAAAAAAAATAAATAAAAAAAAGGTCATTTTTGAAAAATTGAAGAGATAAACAGACTGGAAGCAAAAAAAAAAATAATCATATCTGATAAAGCACTCGTACTGAAAAAAATATATACGTATGAGAGAAACAAACATTATGCAATGTATACATATAAGAATAAACTATAATAAGACACCAGGATAACAAACGTCTAACTTTACATGTTTTAAGCCACTATCAAATCCCTATTTACTCAGTTACTCCATGAAACAACACCACTGACATCACCTTGGATCTTATCACAACTATAGAATCTTGGGCAACACACTGGAGAAACTAAATCAGAATCTGCACTGAAAAAAATCTATAGGTGACAGAAATTGCCATTAACCTTTGAAAAAACTGGAATCCTTTTCTAAGCTGGAGTCTTCCTAGGCTGCTCAGAGCTTGTCTTGAGATCTGTAGTCTATTTTACAAGGTGCCAGGATTCCTGAAGTCTTTGCTTTCCAAACAGAGTACCTTATCCATGAATATTTTTAATTCTGGGAGGAGTTTAATGGCCTTCCCGAATCTTTTCCTAGTTGTGGGTGTTTTCAGGAGTCTAAGTCTCTCTTATTTTTAAACCATGGCAAAAGCAAACACCTATCAAAATTCCACTTGCCCTTTAGATGCCATTATAATCCCTATGACTGTCCCTTTTCCTAATCAGAAGGAAATTGCTTTGTTGCCTGCCTGCTTTTACCTACAGTCTTTGTCCTTTGAAGCTATAGTTTTCATGTGTATAATTTGCAATGAATTATTACTGTTCACACCTTAAATACTTCCTTTAGTAGCCCAGCAAGGTTTACTCACTTATTTTTGAAACTGCTTTCATTTTTATAGCAATTCTGTTCTAGTTCCTAAAAACACGATTTGAAAAATCATTTAGTTATACCATAAGCATGTTTCAATTTTAACTTGCTAAGTGGTTTATTCAATATATACTAATTTGGTGGTCATTTAACAGCACTACAAAAAAAGCACTTTAAAAATTAAAGGATATGAAAGTGTTTTTAATTGTCAGTATGGTGTCTGCATGCCATATAACGGGAAGATAAGAATAAAGAAATTATTGTTCTTTTTTTCTCTTGCTTTGAAATCATGTGAGGTTAAAAGTAGGAGGAGTTAGGCAAACAACAAAATTGGAAATAATATACATTTAACTTTGGTTAACATTACAGTTAAAAGTGGATTAGAATGCCCGTGCCTATTCTCTCTACACATGAAAACATTACATTGTATGTAACAGCTACATAAAGACCAACCGTAGTGTAAGCTCACTCGGGATGGAGAAATGGTTAGTAACTGAAGTACCTGAAGACTGCTTACTCACACCCAGGTGTAAACCACCGGGACTTGCCCTGGAATGGTCGTCATATTATAGTCAGACAGTCTTTTCATTCCAGAACGTCTTACAAGGTCCTTACTAACTACATTTTCTCTACTTACTAATCTATTTTGAAAGTGAAAATATAAATTTGTGGATATTTTTCAAAATTAATCTCAATATTTTGACATTCCAACTATGCCTTTTAATATATTTCAAATTAGATACTAAAGGTTTCTAGCTATACAGAGCTTTACATTTTTTTGTAGGGATTATCAAATCCCACGTAAAAATTGGTTACTTAAATTTAACTGGTCATTCCAAGACATTTTTTCCTAATTTCAAGTCAACATGTGACATGACTCAAATATAATGAGCTCTTGTGCCAAAGCCTGTATTTAAAATGAACATATTTCTCATTTAAAACACGAACTATTGTGCCGAAGTCTGCATTTGAGCGGAATATATTTCACATTTGAAACAGCAGTATGATATAAAGTTTGCTGAAATAATAAAACAAAGTTTCTAAGTGAAAACCAAATAATTAAGAAATAGTGAGAAATGCTTCACAAATAGAAATGTAATAAAGACACATCAGTGGCTCACTTCTGGTTTCTTAGAAATATCATATCCTGACCTTTTCTCTACTTGATTCTCTGAATTTCTTTCTAAATACATTTTGCATTGATACAACTCGGTTCTCTTTTAACCCATTGGTGCCGTTCCAGTTTAGCGCCTCCTCTTATTCTTGCTCGTCTTTCTTCTATAGATTTCTGTAACAGCCATGAATAAGCAGGGCTTGGAAAACAAGAAGAAGGAGATCAAATTGGTTCAGCAACAAGCGTTTTGCTTCTCTGTTGCTTACAGAGAATTCGGCTAGTTTTGTAATCCTCCCTCTAACTACAGACCATGGAAACAAAACCTTTAAAGTTCAAATGCACAGATTTGGTCAGAGAAACAACAAATTGACTAGCAATACAATGTTCCTTGGCATCTCAGGGATTCCGTTTCTATTAGAGGGCCCCTTAGCACCGATTTTTTTCCAGAAAAAAAAAATTTTTTTAGGACATTAGCTAAAAGGGAGAGAGGATACTAAGTATATGGATTGGACAGGGCAAAGTTCAAGTCTTTTCGGTGTTGGTTCCCAGCCAGGTGACTCCCTGGGCTTTCAATGCTGACAGAGAAATCCTTAAGGGTCCCTCACATGTCTGCACATCTTGCAAGCAGATGCGCTGTCAAGTTCTGTACTGGATTATCTTTTCAAGGATATTTAATAGAGAATGGCCAGGGGAAACAGAGAACTGTCTTCCTCCAGAGCAGACGGTGGATTTGTTTGCTGCCCATTTTAATAAATATAATGTGTCTTTCTGAGGCAAAGGTTAAACAGGTTTGCCTGTGGCTCATTATAAAAGACCAGGGTTTCCTAAGCTTGGGGTTTCTCCATGAGACACAAGCGCACTGTCTGCACAGCATTCATCTATACCTACCCAGTTGGCCTGTGGGAACTGGGGAGCCTGAGGAACCAGTGGGAACATGAAGCTTATGCGGCCTATTGCACCATGAGTAATGAAGTCCTTTGTCTCTGACCCAGGAGTCTCATGTTTTCTGCCAGCATTCGGGAAGCTGTGGCACGCTACCCTGTTCATTTGCAAGTAGGGTAGAATCCCAAACCCTTCACACTTCTTGATGCCATACTCCTGTCATTTCTGAACATCCAATATACCTCCCTTCCTGAAGACTCACTGATATTTAAAATTTATCCATAAGGAGATGTTGACCCAAATGTTTGGGTTAAAATGTTGATTTATTTTTTAGTTGTTCATATTTTTTAATCCGCATAACACCAACAAGCCATTTTTAAAGGCAATAAGCCTTTAATTTAAGTAAAAGAGTTGCAGTATCTTTATGGTGAATGTACTTTACATACATAGTGATCTCTTCTGCTTCTGCTGAAATATGGGTTCCTAGCAGAAGAGATTTGAACTGCCACGTAAAAGTGATGAGCAAGTCCTCCTAGGGAAAGCATCTGAGTAGGGTTTGTCACAGTTGTTAATGAGTTCTTCCCATTTATAAATAGGCCAGAGGGAAGGCAAAGAGGGAAGGCTGCCAGGCTGACCCTCAGACATGTGAATATGCCCACTGTGTCTGACTGCCTTAGTTGTATTACAGGTCTTGGCTGTCATGGCTGCCGTCTCCTCCAACTGGTCGTGCACCCAAACTGTCTTTAGTCTCTGCTATCATGGTACATTTTCTCGTTCTGGGTAGGACAGTCAGGGAGAGGTAGACATAATGGTGTGGTTGCTTGCAACAATATTTTATCCAAACAAACTCTCTCACACTGTATTGAGAAACAAAGAGATATCAAAAACAACAACAACAACAACAACAACAACAAACTAGATCCCGGGTAGAATGGGCAATCAAGAATAATCAGAAGAGTTTCTGTTAAAGGGAAATTATTACTTACTATAAAATTGATGTCATACTTAGTAGACATAAAGGAATTAGAAGTTGCTATATTATACTAAAAATAGATATATCTTTTGACCCAGCAATTGCACTTTTGGGTATTTTTCCAAAGAAAACTAAAACAATAATTCGTAAAGATCTATGCACCCAAATGTTCATGGCAGCACTATTTACAATAGCCAAGATAGGGAAGCAACCTAAGTGCCCATCAATGGACGATTGGATAAAGAAGTTATGGTTGGTATATACAATGAAAAATTACTCAAAAAAAAAAAAAATCCTACCATTCACAATGACATGGATGGACCTGGAGGTTATTATGCTGAGTGAAGTAATTCAGACAAAGAAAGATAAACACCATATGATTTCACTTACATGAGGAATCTAAGGAACAAAATGAACAAACTAATCAAAAACAGACTTATAAATATAGTGGACAATTTGGTGATGGACAGCCTTTGGGGGCTGGAAGAATGGGGTAAAGGGTTAAACAAGTAGAAATTAATAGTTGATAAAGGGTCACAAGGATGGAAGCATGGCATAGGGAATGCAGTTGGCAGTCATGTAATGGCTAGGTTAGCGCCAAGGAAGAGAAAGAGCAATTAGGGGCATCGTTTCATAAACTATATAAATGTCTAACCAATGTACTATATAATTGAAACTATTAAAATAAAATAAAATGAAATAGAATAGAATAGAATAGAATAATAAAATAAAATAAAATAAAATAAAATAAAATAAAATAAAATAAAATAAAATAAAATAATAAAATAAAAATAAAAATAATAAAATAAAATAAATAAAGAAGGAAAGGGTGGATATATAGAAAAACATAAGAATAAGAGACTAGCAGAATAAAAGATAGTATTTCTTTTCCTTCTCTTTTCCATACTGATAAATTACCTTTAGTATTTGTTGACTCAAAGAATAAAATGATCCTAAGCACAGAAATAACAACTAAAGGGTGTGAGCTACACACTAGGCGAAGATTAATGTGATTCATGGGCATTCTCTCAGAAAGTTATTAACCCACATTTGCAGATGCAGATCGGTACCTGCTGTAGACTGACTAAGGGCAAAAAGCTAACAAGAGGCAAAGCACAAGTCCGAACTCATGTTTCTAATTCCACAGCCTCATTAGTTTGACCATTTCTAGTCCAAACATCCACAGAGTCGTGAGAATTACAGAGGTAGCAAAGTTGCCCAGCACAGTGTCAGACACATAATAAATAACACAGATGCTATTATTGTTGGTAACTTTAATAAGTTAGAACTATGTCAGCAGGATGTATGAGTCAGACGTTATCACAAGCAGCCTGGCTCATTAATCCAGTAAATACTGTTCACACGCTTCCCCCCATTCAGACACCAGACTGCCCTGTCCTGGATGCACAACACTGAGTCCTCCTCCTCAGGGAGCTTATGGTGCATTTGAAGCCTAGGAAGTGCCAATTTCAAGGCCACATTTTAAGGGAAGTTTGGGGAAGGTTAGGACGGGTATTGTAGATGGACACAGAAAATATGCTGTCCAGGGTAAGGGGCTTTCGCGACATCTTGCCTGGTGCTGTCCTTTTAGTTAGACACACTCGCTTAAGAAGGGTTGGTTGGTTTCTCTGCGTGGCAGCTTGTTCCACACTACTTGCTGGGCACACTACTGTCTCCAGGGTTTTTGCAGACTTAACAGCGAGGAACAGCAGCGTCCAGAGAAACCAGCAACGTTAGTGCATGTTTGGAGATCTGCTATCTGGCTCTAGTCACGTCAGGACTAAGTTCTGTAGCTGATCGGGGTGCCTCTGTACAGTCTCCAGCAATGAACCAAATGTGATGTTTTCCTCCTTAAGTTTGTCAAAGGCATAAAAGGACAAGCTACACATTTATCCCTAAATTATCATCTGTACATCTGAAATGAACTAAAAAAGAATAACTTCAAGTACTGCACTTCCTATGCAATCGAATTTGAAATAACACAACTTTCGACTTCAAAAACTTCGTGAATCCTTTAGGACTAAGTAAACATGTTGTAAATAAGATAGTTTAAGCTACTTACTATGCTCTGAAGACACATCCCAATCTCCCCTGAGCTCCTCTGCCTGTAATACCTGCATGTAGTTTGCAGCCAACCCAAACATAAAACAAACCCCCCAGAGACCAAGGAATTTGAAGAAAATGCTAATTATCACAGGGAAGGAAAGGTTCTAAGGCCGTACTTCATCCTTTCTGATTCCCTATTGTCTCTCCGAAAAGAGGGATTTGGAAATGAGCACTGCGCTGTCCTTTGTCCACATTTTAAACCGGAGCAACTGTCAGCGAAACAGCAAGAAACAGAGAAGGGATAAGCAGACCATTAAGTCCTTTATTGCCACAAAAGCCACTCTGGGAAACCCCATCCTTCATCCTTGCAGTCTCCAACTGCAAGCTCAGGGATAAAAACAGACAGGTATACTAAACCTGAGCCACGGTGGACACACAACACCAGGCCCATCCTTCTGCAAACAAGTACCCAAGTCTGTAAACACATCGCAGTCCTGGAGCTAGGGTGGACATTTACTTTGCTTCTGAGGATGCCTGTAATTTCTACCCACACAGAGATAACCAAAGAAGGTAGGCTCACAAATGTTCAAATAGCTAGCAGGAATACTTTATAATCTCAGAAGTAATTTCTTATAATTCTAGAATATCAATGACTGAGTTTGTAGAAGCAGCAAAGCTGGATATCCAGGTAATGAAATGCTATCTGCTATTTCACACCTCTGATATTTTTTTTCTTTCTTAAAAAAAAAAATCAAGATTTTTTCCATCTGCTCACAGGCAGCAAAAACACTACATATCCACTCATCGGGCCTGATACCTTGCAGTAATGCATTTGCTCTTGTGACCAAGAGAGGCTGAAGGGAACTCTGTCAGTTTAGACAGAGAAGACAAATAGTGCCAAAATCAGCGCATGCCTTTCCCTACCAACGATTTATGTCCCCGAACGTTTGCCCCTTCCAAACAGGTGAGTAGATGAATATTGGTTGTTCACCTCCAACGCTGATGCCGCAGCATTCCTGAAGGGAAGTGGGACAGTGGAAAGGAAGCCTGATTAATTCTGAGGTGAGAGGCATTCTCCGCCATGGAAACTCAGTCTTGGAGCCTTGGGTTTTTTCAGTCTCTTCAGCTCTGGAATAAAATTGGAGGTTATATCAGATTCTGTAAAGTACAGCTTTTAACTTTCCAGGAAAAAGGTTAAACACTTTGTTTCTTTTATCTTCAACGATTGTTCTTTTAATCATCTTAGACTTTTCACAGGAAATTTCTTGAAAAACTTTCACTTTCTTGATAGTTATGGAAATTTGCTCTTTAAAAAAATAAAATATTCTCTCCACGCTTGTCTCTGAAGAAAAACAGCCTTTCAGAGAAGGGTGGAGAAGACGCTGTGTATCCTAGGTACTCACATTAACATCGGGTCGCAGGTACATAAATCAACCTTCCTTGATAATCTCAACAATTTACTATCGACAATGTAAATTTTGATGCAGTAGAATATACCGGTCTGGTTGTCATTATTTTCATCATGGCTCTCGTTAGTGGGAGCAGGAGTAGCAATAATGACAGTCTACTGGGACATCTGCAGGGGCTCACGCCTGCAGGGCAAGCACATTATACAAACGACTTCCAATCCTCACACTGACCCTGAAATATACTATTATCCTCCTTGATACATGAGGATACTGAGTTTAACGAAGTGTTGAGATCCTCTTAAAAAGCTCGACTTGAGGGATCCAGGTTCACGAAGAGAAAAAGTCAGGAAGGAGCAGCGTTGGGAGAACTGGGGTAAGGCTGACCCCCAAGATGGCTCTGCGTGCCACACCCACCATGTTGCTGGGCAAATGTGAGTCGTCCTTTCTTTGGCCCCCGCCATGATGCAGAGACTCTCCAAGGCTCTCCTGCTTCCACAGCTTCTCCCCACATCACTTCTTCCAAGCTCCAGAGTGGGAACGAACTCAAGATTTTCAACTTCTCTGGACAGTGTGGTCAAGGAAAACCAGTATCACAATGGATGTGGCCACTGGACTGGCCTCACCCTCTATGAGCCTGACACAGGTGCAAGACACCACTTGATGATGGAAACAATCCCCCCCACTACCTCTCCTGCCCCATCCCTAAAAGAAAATCTCTGTCTTGGCTAGAGCTAGGACAGAATCGAATGAGAATAAGAACACAGGCATAATGCCTCACACTGGACTGTTCTAGAAACTGAGGAAAGAGCATAAAGAGGCTTTGAGGCAAACAGGCCTTGTGAATATTCTAACAAGTGCCAGCTTCAAGGTCAGAGTCAAGACCTAATTCTGTATCTAATACCTACTAGCTGGTCTGCCTGTGGAAAGTTTCTTACTCTCTTGATAATTCAGTGTCTTCATTTACAAAGGGGCATAACGGTAACTTCATTACAAGATTTGTGTGAATATTTACTATTAACTAAACCTAAAGGTTTTTATAAAGTTTCATATGTCAGGCACTATCTTCAGGGCTTTATGTATATTAACTCATTAAACTCTCGCTCCAACACCACGCGAATTGATGTTATTACCATCCACACTTATGAGTGACCACAGTACAGAGCTATGAGCCATTCGTCCAAGGCCACGTGACTATAAGTGGCAGAGATGGGAGTTTTCCCCCAGAGCATTTTTTGCTACAGTCTGTGTTTCTAGTCTCTCCACTATATCACCTCTCCAGTAAGACTGGAAGTGG
>JAQQSQ010000577.1:0-14191 GCA_028627145.1 Eidolon dupreanum
TTTCCTACAGATGTAGCCAAGCTGCGAGAGAGCTAAACCTGGGGAGACGGCCGCATCGGGGAGATGGTGGGCGGTGGGTGGGAGGACAAGCGTGACACGGGCTGAGCCCTGTGACATAGCTGATGCTCTCACAATGTGGAAGTCTGAAGTCGAAGGAGGGAGAGGGAAGGGAATGAGACAGGCCGAGCTGAAAGGTGACAGGCTCAGGTGCTGAAAGTCCCAGACTCCTATTAGAGAATTCAGATGTCACCCTGAGGCAGTAAGTGGGAAGCCTTTGAAAGACTTGTAAGGACTGAAATGGCGCGATCAGATTTGCATTTGGGAACCTCTTGTGTGAAAGGCCTAAGGGCAGATGGGGAGGGCAAGGCGGGGAGACAAGTCGGGAACTGTTGAGTTTTCAAGAGAAAAAGTGGAAAGAACGGAAGATGACTTCAGAGTCAGAGCAGAGAAGAGAATTTAAAGAATTAAGGAGGATTTGATAAGAGATTTATTGTAAAAATCTCTGCTCCTGAAATACTGTTTTGTTTTCTTTTCTTTTCTAGAGATGATAGGTAGCCAAGGATTTAAATAGTGCAAGACCATTTTTCTGAAGCCTACTTCGTCTTTTAACATTTCTTGGAGAGCACATTTGTTTGGAGGGGGTTGGGTAAACTCTTAGCAACTAAGAAGACATCCTCCTGATGTAATAATACTACTTAGTCCCATCTGCCCTCTGCTCCCTTCCTGTGCCCTCCCCCTCCCAAGCCGCCCTGTGGCTTGTTAGCGCCCCACCCCGCCTGCCCCCCACCCCCGCACCCCCCCACCCCCTCAAGCCCAGAGGCCCTCATTCCTCCTGTCAGTGGGGAACTTGAGGGAGTTCTTGACCAATTCTCAAGGAAATATATTATACATACACATACATTTATATGACTAAAGCCTTCCTGGTACAATATAGATACTAGTGTTGACTGGCGGATATTTAACTCTTAGGAACTTACGCTGCTAAAATGATTTTAATAATGAAAAAATAATTTAGAATTCTTATGAGGTATCCCCTTTATAGTATATTGAATTTTTGGATTATTGCCTTTAAAAATGAACCATTACAACATACCAGATTATATATCAACATAACTTTTTAAGATGATTATTATGAAAGCTGTATTTCTGATATTTTAAAGCGCTGATAAAGTTTATGTCTTATGAGGCTGGTATTGTAAAGCGGATTTTGCAATTTCATTTTGATATTTTAAATATTCACTTCCAACATTGCTTTTGGCCAATGAGACTGACATCTTCAAATTTTGAAGAGTTTATGTATTCTCTTTCAGGGCAGGTATGAAATAACCTGTGTATATGTTTGATAATAAATGGGTTTTCTCACAGCGATTACTGAAAATAACCTTTAGAATCGGTGGCATGGGTCCGACGCCTTGCATAGCTAAGTGAAGTAGATCGTCTGAGCTCCCAGTGCTGGTTGTGGGGCGGGGGCGGGGGTGGGGGTGGGGTGGGTGGGGGTGGAACACACATGCTGACCTCAGCCCTGCTCTGCAGGACCACGCCACCTGGGGCAAGAGTCACTCCAGGCATGTAATGGATTATGAATGGCTTTTAATCCTGCTGGCATTCAGAATAGCCTTCTCTGTTTCTTCCTGAAATGAAGACAGTTAAACATGGTATCTAACTTACCAATAGGACAAGAAATATTAATGTTTATAAGAGATTGATAGAATTCTTTACTTCAAAGAGCCGTTTTGCAAACATAATTTTTTTAAGTGAAATCTTCAGTCGTTTTGTTCTATGACTTTATTCTAGAAACCCTTGAAGTAATGATCAGACTGCTGTGCCTTCTGTAGAATGTTAAATTTTAAACAGGCAGTAAGAGGACATAGATCTAAGTATATGGAAAAGCAGTAAATGGGGAGGCCGGGGGTGTGGGCTGCATCAGTCAGAACCGCGCTTGTCAGGCCTGGAATCATGATTTTATCCCGGAGGTGGTAAGTTCCTGAAGGACGTAGAGTAAGGACCGTGACGTTGTGTGGTGTGCAGGGCTGTTAACCAAGGTGAGGTGCCACTGCTTGATGATGGGTGACAGGGCGGGGGGAGAAAGGGACAGAGCTTTAGATACTAATTACTTCCGTCAGGATGGCTAGTGCGGAGGTGGTGGCTCTTCACTAGAAACAGATAGCAGGGCATGTTTCGTTGGAGTCACAAATGACAGAATGTTGTCTTCAGATATCAGTATAGCTCCTTCCGTCATTAAGTTTCTGTTCGGGTTTCACGCTGCTGGGGAAGAGCTCCCTGAGCATCCATGACGGTCATCTGTTGCTAATGGACACCATGAGCTCCCCTCAGAGTCTCAGCCCCCCGCAAGGGGACCGCGAGACTGGCCTGGCCAAGTGGATGTGAACCCTGAAGGGCCACGCGTGACCCCCCGGTTAGTGACCACTGCTGCAGCAGCTGCGGAGGGTCGATGGAGGCATGCCTTGTCCCCGATGGTGCCACCACCATCCGTCCGGGTCCCTCAATGACACACCGCTGACCTGCGGGGGACATATAATGTGAATAAGAAATACACTTGTCACACTAAGCCTCTGAGCTTCAGGGGTTAATTAGTTACCACAGCATGGTCCAAACTAACACCGGTTCCATGTAGACGAGCCAGCTTGCCCCATTCCCTGCCTTCTGGCCCTTGACCATGGTGTAGTTTTTTTCATTTCTATTTTATTTTATTTTATTTTATTTTATTTTATTTTATTTTTTATTTTATTTCTTTATTTTATTTTATTTTTTATTTTATTTTATTTCTTTATTTTATTTTATTTTTTATTTTATTTTATTTTTTTTTATAGCACTCATCACCACCTGACATATGTGCTTGTTTTACTCTCTTCCCTCATCACCTCTCCCCACCTCTGTATTAAACTCACTGAAACTTAAGCCCCAGGCCAGGCCACAATCAATATTTATTAGATGAGTAAAGTCGGCCACTTCTATTTGCAATTTTAATAGAAATAAGGAAGGAAATGCTGTATTAAGTTTTACCAGTTCTCATTTGAGATGAGTTTGTACTTTTAAAAAGGCTTTGTGTGTTTTAAGATGATAAACATGAAGTGGTATTTCACAGAATCGTCTTTTGTTAAGATCATTCGGTTTGTGGAAGGTATGTCGCAGCATGCGTGAAACGCAGTGCTGGAAGGGTCTGGCCAGGTGGAATCCTCGTCATGCTGAACTCCTAGGATTCCAAAGGCGATTCGCACCCAGGTGTGAAAAGCGGCTTCTCTTTCTGCTTCGGAGTCGCTGCAGGCAGGACTCCCGTGCCTCCTGCCTTTCGCCCGGGGAGTGGCCCCTGCTCCCTTCCACAAAGATTTTTGGAATGAGATACTTCTGTATACCCAGGTGCGTGGGAAGGCATTGAAGGCAAAAGCGGTCATTTTAAGTTGAGAATGTCCATAAGCAATATTAAGCAACATAATGGAGCCCTTAGTTTTTGCATAACCTCCTGCGGCCATACAAAGAGTGTCATATTTGAAGAAAATCTTGAGCACGCGCTGGTCTGACGTTCACTGACCCTGAGGCGTGGTGGCTGGTGAGGGCGCAGGGACCAGACAGCCACCGGATAGCAAGTGCGTGGATTCCGTCCTCTGTGTGAAAACCAGAGAGTTGCAAATGTGAGTTGCAAAAACACTTATCAACTGCAGTTTGTAAACTTGTTTAGAAAATACAAATATTGGTTCAAACATAACATATATTTCTGAATTTGAATAAACACTTTCAACTGAGGTTTTTCCTTTTCGTTATTTCAGACACTAATGAATGAATCAAGAAAATAATGATTATCACCGGTTACTACGTGATTATTACTGGTTATTACCATTTAGCAGATGGTTATATTTTCGCCGTACACAACAGGGCATGTAAAATGACATGCTCTGGGGACCAAATATGCTAATTTTTTGTTTGAGAAGTTTGGGAGGAGGAAGTAGCAAGTGACAGAAGAATGGCCAGTTAGGAAATTCAAGAATGTGGTGCCCTGGAAACCAGATAGTGTTTCAAGAAGTTGGCAGCTGGGGTCGTCACTGTCTGTCATAGGTGAACTACGAGATGACCCGAGGGGTATCTCTAGGACTTAACAATACACAGGCCATGGTGGCTGAAGAGTGATTTTGGTGGTGTGGTACCACTAAAGCCTGACAAGCGAGTGTCAGAAAGAACGCACAGGGAGGATGGGAGCCCCCAGCTACTAACATCCAGTACACTCGATGCACAAATTGAAGTCCAAGACATCGAAAAATAAACATCTTTAAAAAGCAGGATAAAAGAATAATGAAATATAGGAAGTAGAAGAAAAGAATGAGGAAAATTAGGCAATGAGAGTAGAAAAAATTTTAATAAAATCCAAATCTATGTTCTTTGGAATAACTAATAAAGGCAGTGGAGAAAAAGAGGAGATATAAATGACATGATTGAAAAAGGAGATGTAACTATACATGCAAAGAACTTTTAAATGTAAAAGTATACAGTGCTAGATACTATCTGTCAGCCCCAACTCTACATCCTCATGTTATAGAGGAACAGTAATGAGCTCTGAAGCCAGAAGACTGAACCCTGCAGGTCTTCAGGGGGCTAGTGGAGGAGAGTGGTTAAAAGCACAGATTAGAGCATGTTACACATCAAAGTGGCGTATTACCTCAACATCATAAAAACAAATATACCTTTAAAATACTTCACATATGTTCATCTCAATAGATGCAGGAAAAAAATTGACAAAATTCGGCATGCATTTGTGATGAAAACTCAACAAAGCGGGTAAAGAGAGAACATAGCACAACATAAAGACCATACATGACAGACCCACAGATAACATGCTCAATGTCGAAAAGCTGCAAACTTTTCCTCTAGGATCGGGAGTAAGACAATGATGTCCACTCTCTCCACTTTTAGTTCTAGCCACAGCAATTAGGCAAGAAAAAGAAAAGACGTCTATATCAGAAAAAAAAGTAAAACTATTTGCAAGTCACATGATACTATATATAGAAAACCCTAAGGACTCCACCAAAAAAACTGTTAGAATAAGAGAATTTAGCAATGTTGCAGGATACAAGATCAATATACATAAATCTGTGGTATTTCTATCCACTAATAACAGTATCAGAAATTAAGAAAACTCATTTATAATTGCATCAAAAATAATAAAAGACCTAGGAATAAATTTAACGAAGAAGGTGAAAGACCTCTGTACTGAAAACTAAGGCACTGATAAAAGACATGGAAGAAGACACAAGTAAATGGAAAGGTATTCTGTGCTCATGGATCGGAATATGTGATTAATGTTGTTGAAGTATCCATTACTATACAGAGTAATCTATAAATTCAATGCAATCCCTATCAAATTCCAATGGCATGTTTTATAGAACTAGAACAAATAATTCTAAAATTTCTGTGGAACCACAAAAGATCCCGAATAGCCAAAGAAATCTTGAGACAGAAGAACAGTTAGACACGTTCCCAGATTTCAAGCTACAGTTGACCCTTAAACAAGGTGGGTTTGAACCACATGGGTCATTTGAACTGTGCCAGTCAGTCGAAAACATCTGCGTGTAAGTGGACCTGTGCAGTTCACACCCACGTTGTTTAAGAGTCACTTGTGCACCATAAGTGATCGTAAACAAAGTAGTGTGTGTTGTCATAAAAACAGACACCAGATTAGTGCAACAAAATTGAGAGCCAAGAAACAAACCCACACATATGTGGGTAATTAGTTTATGATGAACCAGGAGCATAAAATGGAAAAACAATCTTTTCAATAAATGGTGTTGGGAAAAATGGACAGCCACGTTCAAAAGAATAAAACCACTATCTTATATACAAAAATTAACACAATGAAATAATTACTTGAATGTAAGAACTGAAACCACAAAATTCCTAGAAAAGACCATAGTAAGCTCCTTGACATCAGTCTTAACTGTTTTGTTTGTTTATTTGTTTGTTTTGTGAATCTGACTCTAAAGGCAAGGGAAACAAAAGCAAAAATAAATGTGACTACATCAAACTAAAAAGCTCCTTCACAGCAAAAGAAATCGTCATTAAAACAAAAAAGTAACCTACTGAATGGCAGAAGGTATTTGCATATATCTTTAAAACTGCTTGTATCATATTCCTAATGAAACTTAATATTAGCGTGGACTCATGTCAATTTGTTTGATTCATCAAGTTATAATCCACTACTATCATTATTTATTTTGATGCTCAAATTATCCCAGATTTGGCTAGTAGGAAATTATTCGTGCTGGCTCCATTATCCTTGTGACATGTTATCAGTAGTCCTTAAGCCCTTCTTTGCTTTTTGGCCCAAAGCGTTCCAAACTTATCTTGTACTGGTCCCCTACCTTGGCTCAGGTACTGGCCACTTCTCCAGGTTCCTTTCTGTGGATAGTGATCTTCTAAACCAGGGTCTGAGTTCTAGGTGTTGGGGTCTCACTGCTCCTGGGCAATCTCACTGAACAGAGCTCGGGGATACAGAGAAGCCCTTCCGATGCTCAGACTCTGACACACCAAACCCATCTGTGCCCACTTCCGCCTTGGGTCCTGGCATCCCGAGCCAGCTGACTGCACACACACACACTCTCCTGACTTAATCTTTGACATTTCTCATTGGGTCAGCCTTTCCCTATGTGGACATCTCTCCTCCCACCTAAGGTTTTGACGCACCCAGCCAAGCTGCTTCTCTCATGGACACCCTGCCACTCTCTCCCACCTGCTTAGGCTCCATCATCCTGCCCCAGGCTTGGCTGCTCTCCAAGGATGGGCTGCTCACGTGACCTTTCCTGGAAGCCCATGCTCCTCTCCACGAGATTCTTCCAGGCTCTTCCTTGTTAGAGTTACTGAATTCATATTTACTGCTGTGTGTAACCCAAGGTGTCAGTACATCTGAATTTATCATCTTTTCAATATTATGATAGGAAAACTGTATTTATATTTCTTCAAGAGTATCTTGGCTATTCTTGTTTTTTTTTTCCCCCTTCCATATACAACTCAGAATTAGCTTGTCCAGTTTCTCACAAAGCACTTTGGGATTTTGATGATATCATTGAATCAATGAATCAATTTTTGAAGAACTGAAATCTTTATCATTATAGCTCTCCATATAGGTCTTTATTGTCTTCCGTTAGTTTTGTCATTTTTGATACAGGTCTTACACATCTATTTTTAATTTTACTCAGATATAATATGTCTTCTATTTTCTAAATTGTGTCTTTTGAAAAGTTACATTTTCTAAATCATAATTACTGATGTATATTACTTACATATGTACATATATATCCTGCCAATATTCATAGAGATTATATTTATTTTACTTGTTTATAATTAAATTTCTAGACTTCTAAAATTATTTTAACAAAATATGAATAAGTATTGAATACTAATTTTTTATCTGTTGAAATAATGAACAGGTAATGATACTAGTTCCTTTCATCAGTTCAGGTAGAAAGAACATTTATAGATGTTTCTAGTTATAAATTTTGCATTGCAAGTAAAAAGAGCTCAGTTTAGTTATTATTTTTTAATGCACTGCAAGACTCACTTTGATAATTTTAGTATTAAATGTTTACCTTATTATTCAAGAATGAAATTGTCCTGTACTTTTTTATTCTCATCCTGTTCTTGCCTAATATCAAAATTCTTGCCTAGAATATGAGCTATTTGGGGGAGATTAACCTCTTATTTAAACTTTTGGAACAGTACATGGAATTTGAATGATACATTCTCTAAAATTTTGGTAGAACTCATCATAATATTACCATGGCCTCGTGTTTTCTTTATGGGACCACTACTTAGGACCACTGATGCAATTTTTTATGGTTATATAGCTATTCATGCTTTCTATTTCTTCTTGAGTTAGTTTTGGTACATCACTGAGTTAAAACGTTAACAGAGCAAGCCTGAGATTGCTCTCCTTGCAAAGGCCTGCTTGCAAGGTTGGCCCTGTGCTGGCTTCTGAGAACATAGATTCTGGAGAGCGTCCATCATTCCCAGAGTGGCTTATGGTGCCAGAGCTCTTTGCAGAAGCGATGTGGTTTATGCCAAGCCCTGCTTTCCCCACGGAGTCTGGGCTTTTGGTATACGCTAGACAGAGAAACCTTGGGCTCTGGGTCGTTCCGGAGCATCTTGGGTAGACAGCACTTGGCGTGTGTTATCACAGATCCCTCCCGGACAAGTGAAACATGTCCTGTGACTCCACTGGATGAGTATTCCTGGGGCTTGTGCCAGCTGCCTCCAGAGCTCACCCCTGTGTCTTTTCCCTCTGCCGATTCTGTTTCGTTTCATTTGGTTGGAGCGAGTCATAGCCAGGAGTCTGACTACATGCTGAGTCTCATGAGTCTTCCTAGCAAATTATCAGCCCCGGGAATGGTCTTGGGGCCCAACACAGTAATATTTTCCTAGAAAATTTTCTTTTTAAGTGACAATTTCTAATTTACTGTCATAAATGTGTTCATAATACTTATATATTATCTTTTTAATTCTTTTATAAGTAAATATTGTTCCTTTTGTATTAAATGTTCCACGTTTAGTATTATTTATTAGGGCATTTTTTTTCTTTTTTCTTAATGAGTGTGTAACAGTTTGTTCATTTCTTAAGTCTTTTTAAAGAAACTTTTGGGGATGTCTCGATCCTCTGTTGCATCCTGTTTCCTGCTTCCTTGCTGTCTTCTCGTATCTTCATCAGATAGTCGGGCTTCTCAGGACAGAGGGCATTGCGATTAGTCTAAATCAGCTTTCGTCATTCAGCTACTGACACAGACTGACTTAGAAATGCACACGTGACCTACTTCCTGCCCGTGACATAATAACTATCATTTACTGAGCATTTACCATGTGCTAGGCACCGTGCTGAAGACGTTCATGAATTCACCCAATTAATTGATCTCCAAAGCAACTCTTAGAGATGGGCACACGTCTTGTCCCTCTGTCCTGCGTTATTAGCAGTAAATGACAGGGATAAGATATAAACCTAGGCTACACTCAGAGTCTGCACTAGTGGCCGTGATTCTCTTTTACTATATCCATCCATCCATCCATCCATCTATCCATCCTTCCATCCATCCATCCTTCCATCCTTCCACCCTTCCTTCCTTCCTTCCTTCCTTCCTTCCTTCCTTCCTTCCTTCCTTCCTTCCTTCCTTCCTTCGTTCCTTCCTTCCTTCCTTCGTTCCTTCCTTCCATCCATCCTTCCTTCCATCCATCCATCCATCTATCCATCCTTCCATCCATCCATCCTTCCATTCATCCATCCTTCCATCCTTCCATCCTTCCTTCCTTCCTTCCTTCCTTCCTTCCTTCCTTCCTTCCTTCCTTCCTTCCTTCGTTCCTTCCTTCCATCCATCTATCCTTCCATCCATCCTTCCATCCATCCATCCATCCATCCATCCAACAGACTGACACCCACAAGATCCCTCCCGCTGTGGTATATGCAGTTGGGGCAAGGGGGAACAAGAGCACAGCTCCCCCATCTTCCCGAAGTTTACATTTTCGTCAGGGAGGAAAACATGTTAACACGTAAACAAGTTGTGTTTATGTGTGTATACAATATAAAAATGGATGAGAAACAGTCGGGAGGGGCAGTGATGAGTTGGAGTTTATTTTAAATGGCACTGTTCGGGAAGACTTCCCTGAGTAGGTGCTGTCTGAGCCAAAAATAGAGAAAGAGAGTGAGGTGTGTCGAGATCTCGAATAGCAAATACTCGGCTGTACCGTCCACTTCCCAGCATCAAATGATATTCATAGTTGTGGAGAGTTTTGAAACTTTACTGCATAGAGTACAACTGTGTATTCCGTTTCTCTGTCGTCTTTGATGTAGCTGACCGCTGCACGCAGTTCTCCCTAGGCGCACGGCCACTTCCAGTCATATCCGTGGCTGCTGGGTGTGATGTTGCAAGCCTCCATGACACATGGCAGGGTGGAGATTATCTTCCTGTCTGAGGCATGATTTGAACACTTTTTGCAACTTTTTATGCAAAGTATAAAATTAATGCCAGAAAAAAAAATGCATACAAATTTTGCTTAAAATTCCAGGTCCTCTGCTAAACGACTTTTTAAAAAATTGTCTCACTCATTCCTCATAAGTACTCTATGATGCATCTACTATGAAAGCTTGGGATTTGGCTATTTCCTGGCACTATCAGACAGGACTCTGGTTATAGAGCAGTTGTTAAAGCTGTCTTCCTTTGATTGGCTTTTCTCTTTCGGTTTCCATGCCTGCTCTGTAGATGTTAGGGGTGGCTGACACATCTGTTATAGGTGCATTTTAGAATGTAAAAGTAAAACTCACACGTGCTCGAGAGAGGTTTTGGCTTGGGAGAACAGTATTTTGGTGAAATTACTATGTATCTCTGTCACTCATACGGTAGATGACAGAAAATGTCTTCCCAGAAGAATTCGTCCATCAAGGCTGCCAAAGTCACAGAGAACACAACCCGGTGGTTTCAGGAAGAAGGCTTGGGTGAGCTTAGCTTTTCAAGTCTTTCTGTACAAGGAGGCTTAAAAAAATGCTTCCTTTTCAGCAAACCTCCTGCTTTATGATGCTAATGTGTTCCCGAGGGTTAGATTCAGGGACAAAATATCAGCATTCTCTCTTCATTCGGATTACCTTCTGCATGAAGAATTTTTTAAAATATTTCCTTTCAGGTCATACCATTTCCTTCCGCTTTCTTTCATTTCTACCAGTTATTGTCTCAGTCAGTTTTATGAAATCGCAGGTCTTTCTTCTCCATGTTTGCACTTTGGAAAAATGTGTTTTATTATCACCATCATTGTCACCATCATTTTTACTTCTTTCTTTTTACGCCTATAGCACCTGGTCTTCCTAGGTGGTCCCCCATCCAAGTACTAACTAGGCCCGACCCTGCTTAGCTTCCGAGGTCAGACGAGATCGGGCGTGTTCCGGGTAGCATGGTAGATGTCACCATCATTTTTAAGTGACTGCATAATTCACATATAACTGTTACATCTCATAAACCATAGTATCTCTGCTTATCTATTGTTGTAGGGTTGTCATTGTATTCTCCTTACAGACTTCGGATAGATTTTTGAGTAAACGATAAATTCATTTGGCGCAAATGGGTATATTTATTCAGTCACAGAGCCTTCTTATCAAGTAAATTGCTACATTTACGTTAAAATACTCCGTTCTACTTCCTTTACCCAATCAGCCTTGATAACTTTTGATAATGGCAAATGATAGAGGTATTGATAGTGATAAAATTTAAGATTTTGATAACATTAAAAAAACTTAATTCAGTTCCACAAAATGGTGAAAGAGACCACTACACTTGGAATCGTGACTGTATTTGAATCCTGCTTCATAAATGCATGCACCTTCTACAACACTGGACAAGAGGGTTTTGTTTGTTTGTTTGTTTGTTTTTTATTCTTCAGGATTCAATTTTCTTATGAATTTTGTGTATATAAACTTACTACCTAATATCACAAACAAATAAATGGAAAATTATAAATAGGAAAAGTGACAAGTGACCTGAAAGGGTAAAAAAACAAAAAAAAAACAAAAAAAAAAACCTGTGTTTTATTCAATTCTATGGTTATGATGACTCCAAACAACACTTTATTAAAGCTATAAGGGTAGAAAAAAATCATTAGAATCTTCTTTTTTCATTACTATTTTATCAGTAGGAAGAAGAGCCAATGAGTAAGTAAGTAGCCAGATGGAAGACTGACAAAATTTAATAATAGTACTGGGCCTGTCAGGTCTGGAAACTTGCATTTATTCAATATTTATTAGGTCTATGTTTTATACACCTAGGGAAGATGTCCCACAAAATCTTTACTCCTTCAGGGGTTGCGTGCACCCCGAACATTAGCGAAGCAGGTATGATGTGCCAGGCACTGCTCTACCCACTGTGGTAAGACATCTAAAAATATGTATTTATTTGTTTTTGTTTTTGTTTTTTTTTATACAGATTTAAGGCAGAAAATGAGACACCTTGTCTTCAGTTCTCAGGAAACAGAATCCAATTCAACACTAACTTTTTTGATTGCTTTGAGTGAATAGACACATTTTTAAAGCATTTTATATGTTTTTGATAAATAGTTATGAATTTCTTTCAGAGTATTTTGGAGGAAAGTGATATTTGAACACCTGCTCTGTGGAATGAACAGATTGTAGTATAGAGCGAATAGTGTCTATTGTTGTCATTACTTATTCATGGAAATGTTTTGTTTCATTGAGGCTAATTGATTTGTGCTGGTACTCCTCAGAGGTGGGAATCTATAGGAATCGTATTTTAAAATTTACTTTAATTCTGGAAAAAAATATCTTTTGCTATATACTGTTAAACATATGTTTATGTAAATATAAATAGTACAAAAGTTATAATATATGAATTACATTCCATGAATATTTAACGACATACAATGGGATTTGAAATTTAAAAAAAAAAAAAAAAAAACCTCCTTGTGACAAAGAATTTGAACTTCATGGTTTCCACCCAGATGCTCTGCAACCTCAAGACCTCCCCACTGATCCCTGAAAGTGTCACCCCTTCCCACCTCGGAGGGGACAACAAGTATTGGCATTCAGTTCAGACCTGGACAGGATACAGTGAGGTGGACCACGCAGCTTTTGAAGGGCGGATGATCCTGGGCTTACATTTAAGATAAGATTTTAAAGAGCACGATTTAAAAAACGAGTCCTTAGTGAGAAAACCTTAATGAATGCTCACTCTGCATTTGACCTTGGCGAGTGCACCCGCTCAGCTGGGGACTCCTGTTTTAATGAGGCGATATTGTGTTTCTGAGCAGCAGGCCTGCTTTGAATCAGTTCTGTTCTCTTCTGAAAGCTCAAAGCTGCTTTCATGCGAGTGTTATAGATTAAGAAATTATTCCTTCAAATGAAGGAAAAAAAAAAGTTCCGTAAGGGGCTTAGCGCAGAGAAAGTTTAATTTTAAAGAAAAAGTCCTCCCGTCCCTAATCGTCTTGGATGTCCTGACTTTTAAGGTATTTCCATTAACAGTAGCAATTTTCTGTGCTTTCTTTTCAGTCATCATTTTATTTTTCTGAATCTGTAATTTGCATTTTATAAAGATAGCAGGCAAAGGGCAATTCTCGCCTTCTGAATAATTAATCATAACTTTCTAGCAGCGCATTTCAAAAGGCCAGGAGGGAATAAGTGTTCACAGAAAGCTGTGAGTGGGAATATGACTTACTGAGTTCTCTCAATTATTCAGACACATTTATGGATCACCGAAACTTGAAAGTTTACGTAACTCTTACCTTGACCCTGACTCTAGCTGAATTCTTTTCCATGGTTTCAAGCTTGAATTATAGGTGCCGTTTGTACCTGTTTCATGGAGGCATGGCTTAAGTGTTCTGTTAAGTGCTTTTTATAGTGTAGTATTTTACTGGTCTAGTATTAATGGTTGATTCAACAAATGGCCCCAAGAAAAATGGCATGTGTCTGTTCAAGTTCTACTCTTCTCTTGTACTTTTCACTACAGTCATTTTCAGATTCTAGAAACAAATAAATTATATACTATTTTTTTGAAACTTCCACAAGAGCAAATAAATGGTAGGTATGTAATATATTACATGTATAAAAGATTTAATTCCAATTTAACTTTCGAACATCTCTGAGATATCTTTGTTGAACTGTTGGCCCTCCCCCTCCCCCAATGTAAGGCAGCACAAATTAAAATTAAGGGGCTTAATTCTCCTTGTTGAAAACAAGGAAAGAGACATCTTTCCCTTTTTTCTTAGAGACTTTATGTAAAGAAACATGTTAAGTTCTTTCTCTGTCTTCTTGAAACGTGTATAAATCTTTTTACAAACTTCCCCACCCTGGGCTGTCTTTCTGAAGGACCGGGGTGCCATTCCCGAAATGCGGTCATCTAGGAAGGTATGTCCCTGTCTCCCAGTTTGGATGCGAGGCTGGGGACATAACTCTGAGGTGGACCTGGCTCCACATGGCAAAACTACCTCCTGTCACGAAGATGCGGGAGTTTGTTTTGGATAAAGCCAGTTAACTAGGGCAGGTGGTCATAGTGTTTAGATCTAACGGCATGTGACAAGTAGCGCTGTGGATCTGAGGACCAGTTCTTGTTCGCCCCGAGGACATGCACGCGATGGCTCGTGTCCGCTGGGTCCTGTGGAAGGGCGAGGTTTCTGTCTGTCTCTACTGTCTCTCAGCAGGGTGCCTGGA
>JAQQSQ010000578.1:0-14189 GCA_028627145.1 Eidolon dupreanum
CATTTCTTTCACAATTCAAATCCTACTGTTGATGCTGGTCTCAAGAAAACTAATTAGTTTAGTTTCATATCAATGGCAACTCATTTCTGAAACCTTTGATACAAATAGCTTTCCATCTGCCCTGAGAATGGTATAATGTGCTTATTCACATATTGGAGGTAAGAGAGAAACTTCAAGAATCCTGGATCATTTTGCTGGTTTTTATGGAATGAATGAGATGGACTATACTATCTATCTGAATGCTTTTGCTTTATAGAAAGTATGTGTGGGAGGGAACAAATCATTTGCATTCCTAAAGGTTTTGTATTATGCATTTTTGCTGTACTTGCAAATATATTAGAATGTCCTGGCAAGCTCCCCAAAATGAGGAATCAATGTGAAATAATATAAAATCAGAACATGTTTATTTATTTTAACATTTTGTTCTCCACTCTATCATAAAACGATTGAATCTTTCAGGCTTGACTCTCTTCCTTCAAGAAATACTGGAAGCCTCTTTTAACAGACTCACTTGTTTTGGTTAGGCCTACCTAGGATAATCTCTCTCTTGATGAACTTGAAGTCTACTTGATTTGGGACCTTCAGAGGGTTAGAGTAGAATAATAGCTTACTGAATTAAGGCTGGATCAAGAATGAAGTAAAATCAGAATAAGATGAATAGATTTGGAAAAAAATGAATATGGCAAGGGATTATCAATACAGTAGATCAGAGGGCAGTACAAAGAATAATATCCTTTTGAGATAATCTAATTTTAGTTAGTAGAGGAGAAGGAAGACAGTTATTATGCCAGACAGTTACTGACACTGGGGATATAGCAGTGAACAAAATAGAACAAAATCCTTACCTTTGTGGAGCTTACATTGCAAATATTAGTAAAACATGAAATGTCAGAAGGTAACAATTATAAAGAAAGGAGGATAAAAAAAGCTGGAATTTTTCTGTTTACATTAGGTTTTGATGGAGAAGGTGTGTTACAGTCTTATATATGGTGGTCGGAGAAGGCTCTTTGAGAAGATATTAGAGTAAATGACTTGAAGAAGATGAAGTAACAAGTCATGAGGACAGAATTTTGTAAAACTATAATTTGGTGTCAAGATTTTGGCTTTTATTCTACATTGGATGGAAAATCATTGATGAGTTCTGAGCAAGGGAGTGACAGGGTTTCGATTTATCATGAAAGGATCAGTCAGGTTGCTTGTTGAGAATTAGCTCTAGGGTGTCAAAGATGTAATCAGTTAGACCAGCTGGAAGACTTTCTCATTCATCCAGACAAGAGATAATGGTTTGAATGAGGAATAAGGAGTGAGGTGAGCAGTAGTCAAATTTGGGCTGTATTTTGAAAGTGAATCCAACAGAATTTGTTACTCTTTTACTCAAAGTCATCTAGTGACAGGCTGGATGTGAGAATTCTTCCAAGGTCTTTGGTTAAGCAAATAGAAAGATAGGCATGTGTTTACTGAGATGAGGAAAGAGAGTAAGTTTTGGAGTAGCACAAGGAGGGAACCTCGTATTTGGGCATGGTAAATTTAAATTTCTAGTAGACATCCATGTGGAAATATCCATGTAGGAGTCCCGGAAAGAAGTCTGAGCTGAAGAGTCACTTTGGGAGTGCTCAGTATATAATTTAAGCTAAGAGGCTGATGGAATCACTTAGGGAATATAGATGGACCAGAAAAGGTCTAAGGTCTGGGCTCTTGGGGTCATGTCAATGTTTAGAAACAATGGATTGAAGGGTGAGAAAGTAATCTTCTTGAGGAGATTTGTTATAAGATCATAAAAATGAGCTCTAGCAGTGACTTGAAGGTGATATGAATCAATTGATAAGTTTTCTCTGTTTAATCAGGAAAAGTACTATTGTATTTGTAGACTGATGGGAATGACCTAACAAAGAAGAGAGAAGAGGAAAGAGGGAAGATAGAGGAAAATGCTGAAGTGATACTGTTAGTATGCAAGAAAATATAGGATTTAGAAGATAAACTAAGGGTTTGGCTGTAGAAAGGAACATAAAAAATTCATCATCATAATAACAGGAGCAGATGGAAATAATAATAATAATAATAATAATAATAATAATAATAATAATGCATAGCTGAGTATATGGGCATTACTACATATAAGCAAGTAAATTTGGTGTGGGAGCCTGTGGAAGTGCTCTTTAGCAAGGTCATTTTTTAGACAAGGTCTTCCTGAGGTGTCAAGTGTTTCCTTAAGGGAGTGCTCCCCTGAGAAAGCTTTTGGGCGTTGAGAAAGTAGAACAGAGAAGCAGTCAAGCAAATGTGCAATGCTGGCAATGTTCCCAAGAGTAGCTTCAGGATGATCCCACAGGGAAATGTTAGAGGGTAAATTTTATTTCCAAATTTCTGATGATGAAAGCATAATGTGTCTGCTGTTTATGCTGCTGCTTTTGTTTCTGCTCTTTCTGTTTCTGTTGCTAAGCAAGGTCACATGGGCTCTTTATTAAGTCCAGCACTCACTGGCTCTGTGGATGTCCAGAGGCAGAGCATAAGGCATCCACTTGGCTGGCGTGGATCATTGCAGGAGTAATGTGATCTGACAGAAGTGACATTAGCTTCCTGGTCACGGAGAAGCAGCAGCTACCATTGCTTCCTCCTTCTGCTTGGGAGCCTTGAACATCACTTCCGAAAGCTCAACCTAGACTCCACTTCTCCAGGTCACCCACTGGTTCTATAAAATTTTTAATCCCTTGTAACATCTCTGTTATCTTCACTAGCATGCATTTGATTCTCTAACAGATGCAGATATTTGTATAATCATCTGCTCAAGTGATATTATTAATGGTACCTTTCACTCTTAAAAATATTTTAGGTTGGATGAAAAATTATATCAACAAAAAACATATTCCTCCGATTCTTCAGTATATACTTGTAATTAATTGACCGAGTCTCTTTACTGAACAAGTTTGGGGGATTATATCAGGGTAAGACTCAGATTTAGAATATACTGGGGTCTCAAAATCGGGGATAGAAGGAAAGGCAAATCATTAGATGCTGAGGCTTGAGTAACTGACCAAGAATCAAGATTAACTTTGAAAAAATGGCTATTCTGTTAGAACAAAGTGAGAAGGCCAGGGGTAAAAGTGGACTATTTTTTTAACTAAAAGATCAAATCTAACCTCACAAGAACAGGGACAAAATTAAAGCAGAGACCCCTGATGTGATAAACCAAGACACCACATCATTTATGTAGCATTCATGTCAAAATGTTTAGCTTGAGCCCAATTATGTGAAAACAATCAGAATTCACATCAAGGAAAATTCAGCAAAAAAAAAAAAAAAAAAAAAAAAAAAAATCCTGGACTCCACAATTGTCAGTTTTATTAAATATTTAGCATAATAAAAGCCTATGGAAATCTAGATCAAAGAGACCAATGAAACATGACAACTCAAAGAAGATATGAAACTGATTAGATTCTAGATCATAAAAAATGCAGGTATAAAGATATTATTGAGACAAATGTAGAAATGGAATATGAACCTTATATTATTATACAAGAGTATTGTGTTAGTGTTAAATTTCTTAAATAAAACAAATCTATTGTAGTCATGTTGTAGTTTTAGAAAATACATGCCAAAGTATTTAAGAGTGAAAAATCTTGATATAAATGACTAACTCTCAAATACACACACATACACACACACACACACACACACACATACACACAGAAGCACACCTATACAACACACACATTCATATAGAGTGAGAGTTCAAATGAGAGAAAAATTGTTCAAAACTGACGGCTATAGGTAAAGAGTATGTGTGGTTCCTTGAATGATTTATTATCTTTTCTGAAGTGTTAATTTTTTTCAAAATGAAACACTGAAGAACAGACAATGTGAAAAGTAGCAACTCCACAAAATTTAAGTCATTAATTATATTGATATTTGTGAATCAATAAAAATATAGAAAAATCACAAATAATCAGACTATATATTTACCAGGAAAAACAATCTATGACTTCATGTTTTATGCAGAGTAACACCTAAAATGTATTGGAACTTTGGTTCTCAATTATCAACTCAACTGATAAAAGTTATTGTAAAAATATTAATAATTTCAAAATTACTTATTTAAGTCAATGTGAGCTGGATACTTAAAAAAATTCACCTGGCATAACTTCACCAACGAGGCAGAATTTCTGTTCACTTATGAGAGCAATGAGAGATAACTGTTGATAAATTATATTTCAAATGTGTCTATGCTTGTAATCTGAGATTTGATTTAACAACTTTTCATGTTACTTTTATTCTTAATGTACTATGTATATTAAACATATTTTAAATAATAAATTATTAATATTGTTAATGCATTTTGTTAATAATTATTAAATAAATATTATAATACATAATCATGTGCATAATCTATATTAAATTAATATTTTCACATTTTTTATAGACAGAACATAAGGTATTAGAAAAATCTACTTGTTCTCATTTTAGTTTCACTGGAATTTCATCATAAATTTCACTACATTTGAAATTCTTTGTTTTAAATGATTATATGCATTTAAAAATCATTTAAATTGAATGATAGACTTTATAAAAGTCCTATAATAGGAGGCACACAGTATGCTGATATGTGATATTTTCATTAATTTGCTTAAAAGCCAAAAATGGTACTGGCTCATTGTACTAAAAGGTCATATGTATTTTTTCTTAAACTAGGAACAAAATAGGTTTCAAGTCCTTGCAGGAATCTTAAATCTATGAAGAAACTAAAATTATTTCTATGGAAACAAGCTTTAGCTTTAGGGAAAGCTGTAAATCAGTCTTTTGTGAGAAAGATAGATTTGGATTTCTGCAATCACACAACTGTCAGGTTACCTAAGTAGCTGATTCTCTGAGGTTTACGATTTTGACAGTATTAATTATTTTACACTTTCTACTTCTCTCAAACTTTTTATATTTCTATCCTTTTTTATCATTATTTTTTAACAGTGAGAATTCTAGCACTTTTATTTTTTTAAAAACTGGCATCTATTGTGTAAAATTGACATTTTCCCCCATCTTTCTCCTTCAATTTACCACTGTCATTTATCCTGAAATGTTTCAAGAAATAACAGAACTTTCTCTTCATTTGAAACAGGTAAATTTTTGATAAGCTTCAGAATATTGGATGTTGCAGCTGTTCAAAACAGGCACAGAAAAATAGTCTTCTCAAAGCTACTTTATTAGTTTACTTTGTGAAAGAAATTAACCAGTACATATTAAGTTCACACTTTTTTTCTGGATTGAGCTATCTATGGATGTGACTATATTGGTTTTTATTTTTTTGTTTTTACTGTATTGTCTTTTTGAAGTAATAGTACAGAAGGATTCACATATGACTCACTGAATTACACTCCACTTTTGACAGCACTGACATTCTTCATTGACCGATGACTGAAAAGATGAACACATATCTAAAATCTGTTTTGAAGGTTTTCGGCAATGTATAACAAAGCTATAATAAAACAAAAACTAGGATCTATATTTCATAGCAACAAGGAGACCACCACACCATGTGGCATAAAATCACAGCCACTAGTTAAAACATCTAAAACACTAAATTACTCTTCTGTCTATCTCCAATAATGATTTATGTTCCAAAACAACCAAGCATTTATCGAACTCCAGGAAATCTATCTTATCTTCCATTTGGAAGTCTTCCCTACCAGCTGAATTGCAGACCACCAAAGCATTCTCATTTTTTTTAAATTGTGGATAACAGGGCAATAAGAACAAAATTAATTTAAAATATCATTAAGGACAAAGTAAAAGACAAAATAAGAAATATAAATAAATTAAAACAATGAAAAGTGTAGGGAAGCAGAGGAATGAATGTAAAATAAATGCTCAATTCAAAAATGAATATTCAACAGTCAGTGATATAGAAGTAAAGCTGGTGACAGGAAACGCCAATTAGTGAAATTATACTAAAACAAAACAGCAACAGCAAAACTAAAAGAACAAGTCACCGAAGGCAGAGGCAGAGCAAACAAAAACAAAAGGTAAAAAAGATGAACCTGTTCATCTTTTAGTCCCAAATGTGCTTAAAATAAAAATACTCTCCATAATCTCTTAAATAAATAATTATTTAGCGTGTGAACCAGCTCTTAAATTATTACTCTATTCCTCTTCCTCTTATAAAACACAGAAACAGAGAGATGCCTTTCTTAATTTTTCAGTTCTCCATTGCTCTTAGAATAAGGGCACAGATCATTAGCAAAGCCACTGTGACCAACTGGACTTTGCCTAGACTCTACAGCTCAGTCTCAGCTTCATCTAGTCCCCTTGCTTTCTGTGCTGACAGTGGTTTACCTTCACCTCATGAACTATGCCATGTTCTTCTGATGTGGGGCTTTGGTGCAGTGCATGTTAACTCCGCCTGACATTCCCTCTGCCTTCCCCTCATGTTTTCAGGTAAAATCCAAATTGTCTTTACATATTGGTTTAATAATCTTTTTCTAAAGGTAACAGTTTTTGATCTTCAAGTAGTCAAAACATTTCATTAAACATTCTCATTGCAAATAAAATTTCCCTTCTAACTTATCAATTACAATTTTGTACTCGATTGTACGAATCTCTTAGATCCTACAAAATGAAGATTCTCTGTGATGGAATATGTATATTCCTTTTTAAAGGGTAGTGTAACAAGAACAAGGACCATATCTGCTTTTGCTTACCATTTATTTCCTCAATGTCTAGTCCAGTGAGTATGCAGCTCTCCATCTCTATTGAAAGAATGTGTCCTCCGCCAGCGCCTCGCAGTCTTTACTGAAAAAACAAACAAACAAACAAACTTGACCCTTATGTTTAGATTTAGATTTTCTTCCAAACATGCATTCGTCTTCTATTTAATTGTCTACATAAATTTTAATTTATTTTTATTATGATATAGAGATAGAAATGCAAATTGCTCCTGTCCAGACAGGGTTCACAGTTCTGAATAACAGAAAACACTCTAGCTATTTCAAGTACAAATATATTTAGTTAAGCTCATTTAAAGTTTAAAATTTGTTGGTAGGTCTGGAGCATAAGGTCTCAGGTTCAACTTTCAAGTCTTGTCCCAGAAGAGACTCAAGTAGGGAAGTTACTTTTGCCAGTCAGCACCCCAGAGCTGATGCCAGGTTATGTCACCGTAACCACAATCAGATGTCGCCTCACGTACCTTGACTTGTAGTCATTCTGCACCTGCAAGCCTGTGCTAGGTCTGTTTCCTTTCTTCCCACTGAACTCGATTCCTAATTCAGATCTTGCCCCAGACACTAAGAGCTTAAGTCAGAGGATTCTGGGAAATGTCAATGCAACTGAAAGTCTTCCAGCCTCAAAAACACAGAAAAGGTACTAGACTGAGCAATCCAAGACATACCTTGTTTTGAGTGTCCTTAGATGGTAAAAAAAGAATTGTGAAGTATGAAATTTCTTTTTTAAATAAAGATAAAATTATGAAATCAAGATAATTATTTGTTTTACAAATTCCAAGAAAAAAATCTTTTGTTATCACTTATTAACACAGAGAAACATTGATACTTTATGCTTTGCCTCTTAAATCACAACTTTTGGCTTATCAAACAAAGAAAAGATTATTCTTCTGTCACTCCCACACATAAGCCTAATCTCAGTTTTGTGATCATTTAAGGGAAAGGTATATTGTCTTATATAGGTATATTGTATTATATAGACTCAAATCTTTTATTCATATGAAATATAAAAGTGAAAATAGAAGTTCTTTTCTCCTTTCCTTCCTTCCTTCCTTCCTTCCTTCCTTCCTTCCTTCCTTCCTTCCTTCCTTCCTTCCTTCCTTCCTTCTTTCCTCCTTCCTTCCCTCCCTCCCCCCCCTTCCCTTCCTTCTTTGGCCAAATATTGACTGACTTCTATGAGCCTCAATCCATGCTAGGAACTGAAAATTTTTAAAAGTAATAGACCAACACGATTCTCTTCTTCTGCAACTTAGTCTAGCTGAAAGGACAGATTTACATAACTACTTTAAAAATGATACTGGTGTTGTAGATAAGGAAAGTGCACTGTAAGTATACAGCCAGATTTCTGCCAGTAAAACAAGTCCCATGCCAATCAATTCAAGGGCAGGCTTTAATATAGAAAATTGGTCAAAAAGGTATTAGAAGTTCTGAGAAGGCAAAAATGGTACTGTGAATCAACCCACGATGAGCTACAGCAGGAAGCTGCTGTCACCCTAAAGCTGGAGGGACCAGTGGAGCAATGGGAATGATAAGAACTCACGGATGGGGCCACTTGTGAGAATTACGATCTTGTAGGAAAAATACTCACTGCTAGAAACACTTCCAAGAGCAGAGAGGTAGAGGAGTTAAAAATACACTGTTTCTTTCTCCAAGCTTCCCTTAGAGCCTTTTTCAGCAAAAACTAACTGGGAGATTTTTGAAAAAGGAATATAAGAAGTATAAGTTTTAAGTGTGAGACCTTTGAAATACACAATAGAACAAAAGAAGGATGGGAAGTGGATCTGAGAAGAAAGATAAGGAACTAAACAACACAAAATATTATAAAAGCATAGAACTAGTCTAGGGGCTCAGGAAGTGACATTTAAATTGAGATCTATATTTTGAAATTTAATTGTATCTAGGGAAGAGTTGAGGAAAGAGTGTCTCCAGCAGAGAGAACAGTATTGTTAGAAGGAATAAAGCAAAACCAGTTAACTTTCTTGTCAATGAATATTTATATCCATTTCTATATCCACTAATATATTCTTAGCCTGTAATCATTAAAGATGAGGAAAGGGAGAAAGATGGAGACAAAAAAGAAAAGGAAAATGAACCTTTCCTCAAATTCCTTAAAAAAAACATGTGTGTGTGTGTGTGTGTGTGTGTGTGTGTGTGTGTGTGTGGAACATATATATTTTTACCTCTTTTGTGGTTTACTGGTACATCATAATCATTTCCAAGTAGTCTCTGACGTTTTCTTTATGGCATCTAATTACTCTGAATCTTCATCGATAAATTTTTATCATTTCCCTCAGGAAATAAATAGGACTAATTAAAAGGTGATAACTTATTCTATTGATTCTTTTTACTACATTCCCTCTTTACATGCCATGGCAGAGGCAGTGATAAATATAAGAAAGCAGCTTCTATAATAAATAGTAAATCTCATCACAGTTTAGAACAGCAACTGTGTTCTGCTGAAGAAACACAAATCCTTGCCTATAGTTCCCAGATACGAAGATATTTAAAATATAGTTTTATCATCATTACCAAAGTTTCCCAACTACCATTCATGAATTTTAGGTTTTCAAGTCCATAGTATAGAACCAGGAATAATAAATATACATTAATATATAGTTAGTGGATGAGGATGCTTTTTCTTTTTTATTTACATGTGAGCTTTCATTGCTCATGCTTGCTATCAAATTATTTCTAAACTGCTTTCCCTTTTACCAGTCTCATGTCAAAGTTTGAGCAGTTTACTCAAAACTGAAACAAAGGATTCAGTAGAGGCCACAAGCACTTGGCTGTGTTGGCAGAAACCATTCTTTCTATGAACCACATTCTTGTGTGATGCTCACGGCACAAGGCAATCAGCGCATCTCCCAAGAACTCTATCATAAGGTCAATCACCCATTCTCCTCAAGATGAGAAAGCTGCAAAAAGGCACTTAACCACTTTCCCACCAGTAAAAAGGATCATTTATCTAGATGTCACTTTTACCAGATTTTTAAAAATATCAGAATATGGATGAATTGAACATTGTTCCCGAAACCACTGAAGAAGCATTTCCTGTTAGGAACTTGCTGATGATTATAGGTAAAAACATATATAAAAATAAACATAAATTTGGCACCTAAAATTGAATTAACCTACTAAAAGAAATAGAATATATAAACTTTAGACCAGGGAAAAACAATTTAATAATATTTGTTGGTAAGGGTATATCAAAACTGGTATTTAGATATCACTGATGGCAACTTAAACAAGAAGAAAACATTTTCTTCTAGTTAAAAACAAAAAAAAAGTGAATAAACAAAAAAAAATTGTATGAGAAACTATAAAAATAATTATAGCACTTATCTTGGAAATTAGTCCTAAGAAAATGATGAAGAATCAAAACAAAAGTCACAAAAAATGACTAGGGCGAGGAGAACTAATTGTATGGTGTTTTTAGTTATGTTGTTGTTTTTATTGTTTTTACTTCTATACTAAAGTATAACAGACAAACATAAAAATACACAAATTTTCAGTGTACAACTTGATGACCTTTTAGGTATATGCATATTTATGTAACCACCACCTAGATTAAGAAAAAGATGATTTCCAACACACCAGTTGCTCCCCCTTCTCGATCAGTAACATGTCCTCAGAGTTAACCATATTTCTGATTATCCTTACCAAAGATTAGTTCTGGAACTTCATATAAGTGTACATTTTCTGTATTAATTCTTCTACTGAACATTATGTCAGTACCTTTCATTCTTGTTTTATTTGAACATAGTAAGTTTGTTCTTTTTAATTATATTGAATATTCTCATTTTTAGAAAAAAATATTTTCATAACAGACCTGAAGGGTATATAACAGTGGTAATAATTGGATTATTATTAACCTGATTATTATCAGGTTACAATTATGAACAGCTGGATCTCCAATCCTACTGGAGAGCTCTGAGAAAATATGAAACTCAGAGCTGTCCTTTCAGAGGATAGGAGATAAGTAACATATGGTGACCAATTATAGGTCATAGTCATTGCCTGAAGGTAAGCCCCAGTGCATGAACCACCTGCCCATCTATATGTAGCCACATGCAGGCAAACAAGATTTTATGTTACATAATCATGAAAACAAAAGGGAGAAGGAAGATAATGAAATTAGGAGATGATTTTTTTTCCTAACTTCAAAACATGTTTTCATATTAAAAAGTAGAGACATGTTATATAAGTATTCTGGAATATCTACAGATAAATCTATATAGAATGGTTCTACTGGCTGAAATGTTAATGATTCTTACCTTATTGTAAAAGAATATTTAAAATATGCAAAATCGCATATATTTCCCTTCTCTATTAATCTGCTAAGTATATAAATTCACAGTAGAGAGACATATTTATGAAATATAATTAGTCATTTTTGCATCAAACACTTCTAAATGTTATGCAGTGACATTTCTTTATGCTCTATTATGACTTAAGCATATAAACTAAATAGTAAAGCATCATGTCTGCCTGTGATTCAATCTTTGTAACATTCTTATCTTTTTATGGTAGTATTTGTGAACAATTGAACATTTTATTGTATGTTTTTTTTTTCAATTTTGAAGAAAATGAAAGGTGTGTGAGGTACTAATACCACTGATAAAAATGTATATTTTGTAAAGTTAATGTAACACTGGCATATTTTATCCAAAGTAAGCATTTCTTCAAACCAAGTATTTGAATAGTAGTTATGGTACATCTCTAGAATTAAGATTTCAGAATTTCAATTTTGAATGATTCACTCACCAGTTGATTAAAACTGAGCAAGGCATTTTTAAAATTAAATCTGTTACTCATTTCTGTAATTAGGGGATGATAATTATATTCATTCTTCACTCTTTAAGTTTCCTGAGTGTGATGATATGTGCAGTGCTTAAAACATTGCAAACACTCAAAAAGGTATGTCACAATAATGGCTTCACCATTTCTAAAGGATGTTGGGGAAGGATGCAAATATTGTTGTTGTTGTTGTTTTTATGTCAACTAAGAAATTTTATTCCTTTGAGGGCTACTGGGACATATAATCTGATGTCTCAGTTGGTGAAGGTTTTCAGTGACTTTTCAGAAATTGTTCAAAGGTCTGCCTTTTATTAGGAAAACTGATCCTAGATCTTAAAGGTCAACAACAACAACAAAAAAAGACTTGACTGGTTCATAAGAATCCTACAAAATAAGCTGCATGTAAGCTAGTTTATCTACTTTATGAGTTAACCCCATCTGGATTTGCACCTGTGACTTCTGGGATCCTGGACTAGAAGTACTACAATTTTCCTTCAAGTATGAAGAATAGTTTTAAAATTACAAAATACTTTAAGGAAAGCCTTTTCAAAGCCAACCACATTTAGCAATAGAGGGTAGAAGTGACTGCACTGCAAAGCAGCTGGCAGCATAGAATTTACTGGTGCAGCTTCGTAGTGTCATTCCCTTCAGCTAGAGAGGACATGAATGTGCCCACATGCTGGCACCTAGCCAAGACCAAGAGCACTTTGCTGTCAGAGCCAACTTACTCATTCAGTTCAAGCACATTTCTCTAATGCTTTACAAAAATAAAAATTTAATGCAGAGAATTCCATGAAAGATGGCAGAGTAAATTCATGTTTCTATAGCTTCCCTGCCTAAAAATTACTAAAATAAATAAAAGTAGAGATAAAAACTGCTGTTGTGCTTAGAAATTATCACAACCCAATACAATAAACTCCAAAGACTATCAGTCAGTTACAAAACAAAAAAATACCAAGCTGAGAGACTGATCATCGTAGACATATCCCCAGTTGGGAAGGCTACCTGGTGTAAGAACTAAGATGAGGCATTGTGAAGAGGATCAACTCACAACTTCTACTTGGGAGATGAGGCTGAGGAGTGAGGGTGTCACAGGAGGAAAGAGAAAAGCATCCAGTGGGACTAATTCTATCACAATGAAATGGCAGATGGAGGGTAGAGATATTTAATTTATAGACTTCCTAGACAAGTCACATTATTTTGTTTGAGCTGATTTCCTTCCCCTAAGGAAAACCCTGGGTAGATGGGACACTGTGCCCTGCAGCTTCTGACCAAAATAACATGAGCAAGGAGAAATATTTATATGTCTACAAAAACCTGGATTTTTATTTAGGTGTCCATCTCCCTGCCAATCAGAGGAGTATGAAAAGAGAGATGCCCTCTGAGTCAGAATATTTGACAAACTTAAAGAGAAATTGCTTGATGACAAAGTTATCAGCAACCACAGCTTCTTTTTTACCCTCCTCAATCAAATAAATGACTAAAAAGGTACACAAACCAGCAATTCCTATACCTAAAATTTAATTCCTGAAGAATTAAATGATACCTCTGAGGGAAGGGGGCAAAGAATAAGGAAAATGGGAAAATTTGAAGAGTAATAATAATAACAATAAAGTCCACACACATCATTAATGATGGTTTTTCCTACTTAAGATGAATACAGAGTATAAACCAACCATCATGTTACCAATGCAAATGTTAAAAAAAAAATTGTCAGAAAAAATAGGGAGGAAGAAAAAGAAAAGCATGTAAATGATAAACAAAGTATAGAGTAATGTTGGAAGAGGTTATATAATAATTAACACATTTCTTTATGCATTTAATTATTGAACATTATGTGATAATACAACATGAAAAAAAAAAGAGAACCACATAAAATTGGAGCCATGTTAATTAAAAAAATAATTGTAGATGGAAAAAGCAATGTCAAACTTCAACTTCTCTAAAACAAGCATGAAATATAAATTACCCAATAGGAAACTGGCAGAGTGGCATAGATAACATTTTCAGAAAATTATATGTAACGCAAAGGGAAAATAAGGAAATTAAGATTCTAATATTTTTTCAATATATTGTGTTATACGAATATTATATGACTGGATGGTGCATTTGTTCCTTTCTACCCTCCCCTCTCTGCTTCAACATTTAGAAAAAGTAAGTTTTATCCTCCCTTTCCAGTTACAGTGTTACAGGGAATGTTCAGACACCTGTTTTTTCCTCTTTAATTGTGTCACAATAAAAGATCTTATGGCTAATCTGATAGGTGAGAGGGTTGTACACAATAAGCTCTATTTTACTAATGGGTTGGGTTACTTTTCCAAAGACAGGCCTCTTGTTACTTTTTCTTTCGCATCATGACCTCAGGCAGAGCACACTCCGTGTTGCTCCCCATTCTGCCTTCTTGTGTGTAGGTCATGCCCATGAGGTAGACCTGCTGTTCTCTTTACAGTAAGACCTTCAACTTGATTTTTCTGTTTCAGGGAAAAGAACCAGGAAGACAGACCAGCTTCAATAGACTAAGCTGAATTTATTAAGAGTTTATCAGAATCCTTGTATTTTGATGAGTGATTTTTCCACATGTATCAAGCAGTCCTTTATTTTTCATGTGGCTAATGATCCTTATATATATATATATCCTACCAGATGACAAGAATGATGATAGAATCCTGATCCCATAGGGAGAAAACAGTT
>JAQQSQ010000057.1:0-17335 GCA_028627145.1 Eidolon dupreanum
GCCTTACACTTTTGAGGAATCAGACATAGGGAGGGTTGGGAAGGGGCCGGGCTCACACGCTCAGTGACAGTCCGCGTCCTTCCCGTGGTGGCCGCGTTTTCCAGAGCCGCACACCTGCCGCGGGCGTTTCGCAGCGTGATTTCAGACGGTGCCGGGGCAGGCAGGCCGGCCTTACAGTTGTGATGCTTAGATTTTTAAAGTTATTGTAGAAATGTAATTTGCATACCAAGCTCGTGATTGTGTGACTATTGTTGCTGTAATTCAGTTATGATACATTTATTTTTAGTTAACGTCAGGTTGCAGAGTAATAGGGAGTCACTGACGGGAAGGTGGCGACCTGCGTGGCAGAGTCCTGAAAATGGCCCATAAACGGCTGAAATTTGGCATCCGCTGTGCTCCGTGTTTGTCTCACCGGTTAATGAATCAGCCGTTGCATTTCATGGCTGAAATTCAAGTGTGATCCCGTGAATCTGAGAGCCGTGATTGGGCTTCACCCTGAGTTACACTGCCCTTCTACTAACCTTGATCCCTCGACTATGTTGAAAATGAGCTAATAAGTTTTATATCATCATCAGGAAATTCCTTAGAATTAAACTTAATAAGAAATAAAGGGGGAAAAAAAAGTTAGTTTCATTCAGTTTATATACTTTGAAGGAATAAAATACCTACTGGGTCCTTGGGCCAAGCATTAGCTCCTGCGTTAGATGCCGCTGTGCCTGTCTTATCATTCAATTGCCGAGAACCTCTGTGAGATGGTCAGTCCTTAATCTTACGGATAAGGAAACTGATGCTCGGAGTTGTGAGCTTGGCCGAAGTCACGTAGCTGGTAAGCAAGCCAGGCCTCATACCCGCTTCTCTTTAAGATCCATGTCCTTTTGCTTAACTCGAAAGCAAATATTAAAAAAAAAAAAGAAAAAGAAAAGAAAGACAATCTCTCCGTGCACACTCGCGCGTGGGGCGCGTGGCGCCTCCGTGTGTGCCCCGCGCAGGTGTGCCGCATCGTGGCCGGGCACGGGCATGCCGGGGGCGACGCGTCGCTCGCCGCTGTCAGCTCGCTCTCTAATGTTCTTGAGAACACGCGAGATTGATCATGGAGGAATTGTAGAATAATGGCCCAGCGTGACGGCGAAGCCCTCCGGGGAGACGTCCTCCATCATTTGGGTTTAGCGCTGCCATCTGCTTAGCAGCGCTGAGGAGACGCCGGCGAGGCTTGTGATCAGCCACGCGTGGCCGCGACAGATGCCGCACGGCGCGGGCAGACCCGGGAAGGCGGTTCGTGGCTAAACCGCGCATCGTGGGACAGGGTTTCCAAAGAGTGGGGGTGCTGGCTCTCAGGACCTCCCGATTTCAAATCCTCACATGGAACAGTGAGGTGGAGGTGGGTCTGTTAGATAAAGCTTCCGCTCCATGAATCAATCGCTCATGGCTTTTTTTTTTTTCCCCTCGTGGTTCATAAACTCTTAAAATGTGTTTTTATTTATAGAAGAATTTTCTTAACAAATCCTGCGCTCTTTTTAATGAAAGAAAAACGATGTAACGTCTGCATCATTCCCAACTTTTGAAATCAGGTGGCGTGATTTAATGAAACGACCGTGGGCTGTAAAACCGCACAGACCTGGGTTCGAATCCCAGCTCCATCGCTTTCTCAGCTGTGTGATTTTGGCCAACTCGTTTAACTTCTTTGATTCCTCTTTTCTCATCCGTAGAACAATAATAGTGATACTTGCACGACTGTGATTATATGAGATAGCAGGTATAACTTACACATAGCAGTTAGTAAACTTACCAAGGTCACGTGTCCTTGGTGCCACATGCTTGCTAAGCATTTTACAGCCTCATAAAGGGAGGTTACTATTATTATCCCATTTTAGAGATGAGGACATCGAGGCACAGATATTACCGACCTTTCCTGAGGTCTGCGGAGAGGAAGTGCAAAGAGCCGGCGTGCGAACCCCGGCTGCTCGGCCCTCTGCCACACCCTCTCGGTGTCACTCGCTGAGACCTGAGATTTGCCTTCGGAAACTTTTTCTCGTCTTTTCTGAGGAAGGCTCTCAGTCAAATCCCAACAAACGAACAATCTGAATAAAATTATGCATGCCATTTTGATTCCCCATTTGTGAAATGAAAAGTGATCGAAGGCCTCATTGAATTTAGATTGTTTATAAAATCGTAAAATGTTTGGAAGCACAGACTTGTGGTCAAAGCTGGAAGTTCCTTCTGAGGGATGGTTTATGATAAAGTCAGTTTGCGTGAATTTCTCAGAATCCGGTCAAACCTCATTTACCGACTCACAGTTTTAGAAGCTCAAGTAACTCAGACATGGCGTAGACTGTATTTTTTCATGTCTGTCATCGTGAAGGAATGTGTTCCTTTTGAAAAGTAGTTTACGAGTGTACATCAAGAGCCTTAAAAGTGTTTGTAACTCCTGACCCACTATTTGTTCAATAAGTGCCCGAACTTATTATATAATGAGTGTTTGATGGTGTAAGTATAAAAAGAACAGGCAGTTTCTGGCAAGTTCGAGGAAAGAGATAAGACATTTTCGATATGGGGAAAAAAAAAAAAAAAAACAATGCATCTCAACCTGGCCAAAGTAACACAGATAAAACGGTGGCCTGGTCAAGGCCAAGTCGTGACTTGGTTAGTGAGGGTGAAGGGCGTCTCCCCGGACTGAGCCACGCTGCCTGGAGCCGGTCACAACTCTGCCATTTGCTAAGAGGGCAACTGTGGTCGAGTCATTTAACCCGTGTCTTAGGGTCCTCATCTGTAAAATGGGGGTGATGGCCTCAGCAACCACCTACCTATTAACGTTGTTATAAAATGAAACGAGTTAAGACATCGACAGCACTTTGAACAGTGCTTGGCACGTTGTAAACACTGTCATTAGCAGTCACTAAAGTTCCTTTTTCTAACAGCTTTGGGGCTAAGTGTCTTAGATTCAGAATTGTGGAATTTTGGAAAGGCGGCGTGGTTGCCTACCGTGTTATACATCTGCAGGGCTTCTCCTGGATGGTGAAGGCCCCTGGGGTTATTTCTAGTTTATAACCAAGGAAAATGTGACTACAGAGGGACGAAAAGCAAATTGAAAAAAACAAAGGGGTGGCTGAAGGGATGTGGTATTCAGCCTGGGCAGTACATAATCTTACCAAGTATGACAATATCGCCAGTGCTAAAAAATAAGTTTTTAATAGAATGAGTTAAAAGGATTAATACAGGACCATTGCGTCTGTTAGGAGCCATCACGTTAGCAAAGCCTCTCTCGATGTGGCCTTGATTTTTTTCTCTAGCCTCATGTCAAGTCACCCACTTGTATAAGACACTTATATTGAATTGTCCAGTAGCAGTTCATTTGTAACTTGCTCAGTTACACACTAAATAGATCTCAAAGCATAAATTAGCAGAGTAAATGTAATTTCGTCAGATTCTTCATGGCTCCTTCAGTTATTTTCTTCACATGATACTTTTGAAAAAGGCGTTGTGGTTGTTTGGCATATCTCTATAAAAATCGACGTGCAGCTGTTTAGACTTTTCCCAAATGGTGCAAATTGGAGAATTTGCTTTTCTCTTCGTTTTAGTCCATGCCCGATTGCTTGCTTCAGCACTTCAGTTACTTGACTCAGTAGTTATCTCACCCAACAGGCTTCCCTGATCCTTGACCCTCCCCATCCCTGCCCTCCCCTCCTCCTCCCTCCCCTCCCCTCCCCCTCCTCCCATGTTCTACTAAGTACTAAGCCAATCTTCTGTGTTTCAGAATACTCTGTATTTGTCCTTGTTCTCCAGTATTACTTATCGGACTATTGAGGATCTGTCTGCTTTTCATACAGAGAGCTCTTCAGTGCCCGGGACCCCTGTTCCCATCATCTTTATACCTCCAATACCTAGTACAGGAAGGATCAGAAAAGTGATCTGTCTGCGTTGTCCAGTTAAATTGATAACGTTTAAGAAGTCTGCATCTGCTTTGAAAGTTTCTGTATTGGCAACGTGGTAGGGAGTCTGGTGCCAGTGAAAGTCTAATGTGACAATAGCCGTGGTCCTTGGTTCTGGCCGCCCGGAAGTGTAGCGTACACAGCCTTCAAAAGGAAAAAAGTAGGTGCCCATGTCAGTCTCCTGTTTGTTACTTTGAATCTGGGTCTTGGCGTACATAGCCCAGCTATGTGAAAATGTTTAAACGCTACAGATCATTCTGGCGAGCAGCCAAGGTTGAGGGCTGCTCTCGCTGATTAGGAAGGATTGTGCACGAGGCGCTTTTCACGGTGCCTCGCGGCAGACCGTCGCTGTGCAAGCGTTTGTTTCCCATAGAAATAAATTATCAGCATTTTTGTTAACGTCTCCCATCGATTCGTTCAGCAAAATATCGAGTGTCTACTGTATGCCAGGAACTTGAAAGAGATGCTTGAAAAGTATTGATGAACAAAATGGATAAAGATACCAGGACTCATAGAGCTTAAACTAGTGGTAGTCGTGATTCAATACAGCAGCCACGTTCAGCTTCATTGAGAGGGTGATTTAAGACTCGAAGGACAGGATGAAGCCTGACTCAGGGGACTTCTGGGCCAGCAGCGGTCTGTGCAGAAGCCCTCTGACGGTGACCTTGTGCATTCTAGCACCCTAAAAGTTATAATTTTCTTCCATTTGAATTTATAATTTCAAATTCTTCTAACAGAAAACTTAAGATTTTTCTCTTTGGAATAAAATATTTTTGGACATCTTGGAAGAGAATGTTTTAGCTTTCCAGGAGTATGTTGTAATAACTCCTTCCTGTCTAAAATCAATCCCAGTGTGATGAGACATAAAACTGTGAAGTTAACAGGAGGAGGCTGTTTCCTATACACACTAACGTCTTGGCCAGTAAGTGTCTTTAGCAGGAAAAATGATGGCTCTCGAAAATATCCACGTCCTAATCTCCAGAACCTGTGGATACGTTCGTTCCCTTACGTGGCAGAAGGGACTTTGCAGATAGGGTTCAGTAAAGAACCTTGATATGGGGAGATTATCCTAGAATATGTGGTTTGGTCCACTATAATCACAAGGGCAATGGAGAATAAAACCACACGGGAGGCAGGCAGAGGGATCTGTAGCAATGAAAGGAAGGCACAGAAAGATGCAACATTGCTGGCTTTGGAGATGAAGGAAGGGGGGCAATAGCCAAAAAATGTGGGCACCCCTAGAACCTGGAGAGGACAATGAAATGGATTTCCCCCCAAAGCCTCCAAAAAGGAGTACGGACCTGCCAGTACCTCAGTTTTACCCAGCGAGACTTCTGTTACACAAAAGTAGGACATAAAAATCTGTGTTGTTTAAATTGCAAAGTTTGTAATAATTTGTCACAGCATAAATAGAAAACTAATACGGCCACTAACAGCCTGAAACAAGAAGAGATATGTCCTTTGTGTATATGTCTTGTTTATCTTACTCTCTCTGTTCTTTTCCATGAACATCTAGCATTCAATAAAAAATTATGAGATAAGAAAATATGACCCAGAGTCAAGAGAATAGTCAAAAGGAACAGAGAGCTTAGAGATTAGGATTGTCAAACAGGGTCTTAAAAAGTTATATGATACATATGCTAAAGGATATTGTACAAAAGGTAGACAACATGAATGAACAAATAGGAATTCAACAGATGGAAACTAAAAAAAAAAGCCAAGTGAAAATGCTAGAACTGAAAAATATTAGAGATGAATAGTCATTTCAGCGGGCTTAATTAGTAGATTGAAATGATCCAGACATGCACAAAATGAAAGAAAACGGAGAGTAAAAGGAACATTGCATCTGAGGATCTGCAAAACAGTGTAAAAACAACCTAACATATTATTAGAGTCCCAGAATGAGAAGAAAGAAAATATGGGACAGAAGTACTTGAACAAATAATGGATGAACATTTTCCAAAAGTAACAAAAAAAACATCATCACACAGATCCACAAGTCTTAGAAACCCCCAAGCAAGATAATTATAAATAAAAACACACCGGGTTATAACATATACAAATTGCGAAAATTAAAAAAAAAAAAAAAAAAAAAAAGAAAGGAAAGGAAAATCTTGAGGGCAACCAAAGGAAAAAGACATGTTACATACAGAGGAAAAATAATAGTAAGAAAGATGAGTGACTTCTGATCAGGAGAAACATGGAACTGTGTCCACAAAGGGATGAAGAAAGCACCTGCCAGCCTAGAATTTTATATATTAAAATATCCTTCAAAGAGTAATATGAAATAAAGACTTTTCAGACCAAAAAAAAAAAAAAAAAAAGTTGACAGCTTGTATCCAGTAGACCTATACTACCAGAAATACCAAAAGATTTAGGCTGAAGGGAAGTGATACCTGACAGAAAACTCATTCTATCAGGAAAAAATGAAGGACACCTGAAAAAATAAATATGGAAAACTTAAGAAACCATTTTTAAAAAGTATTTATATACACTTATTTATATTTAAATCTCTTCACAAACTATTAACTATTGGAAGTAATACTAATTGTAATTCAATGTGGAAATTATAGCACATTTATTGCATATATTGAAGTGAAATATGAGCGCAGTGTACAAAGATTGAGAGGCTGATAACTGGCAGTATGTTATTGAAGGTTCTTACAGTATTTTGAAGCTTTTAGATATTTATTAAAGATAGACTAAGTTAAAGATACATTGTAACTTTAGGGCAACACCTAAAAATCTAAGAGGAAGTATAACTAAAGTCAATAGAGGAAATAAAATTAAATTCTAAAAAATACTTAATTCGCCCATAAAAAGGCAGAGAAGGAGAAATGGAGGAAAACAGAGCAGTTTGGAGAATTAGAAACTAAATATTAAGATAGGAGAATTCAATCAAAATATATCAATTTCAATAAAAATGGATGGAAAACCTGAATTTTAAAGAAGATACTACCAGACTGGATGTAAAGCAAAGAATCAACTATATATCATTTAGAAGAAATGTAATTTGAACATAATTATACAAACACCTTGAAAAGTAAAAGGATGGAAAATTATATACTGTGAAAAGAGGATGCATTAAAAATCTAGCGTGGCTATCATAATTTCAGATACAGTAGACCTCAAGGCAAAGAGTATTATTAGAGATAGAGAGGCAGTTCATAATGATAAGTGGGCAAGTCATCAAAAAGACATAAATAATGTTAAGTGTGTAACCTGATAACAAAGCACAAAACAAAACAAAACAAAACAAAACAAAAGGAAGAATAGGAACTGAAGTATAGACAAAATCACAGTTGTTGGAGACTCTAAGACTTTCTTTCCTATGTAGGTAATTGATAGAATTGATGGAGGAAATCAGTAAGCATGTGAAGGATTTGAAAAACATCAACCCCTTGACCTAACTTTTATAAAACGCTCCTTTCAATAAGAGCAGAATACACACTGTTCTCAACTGTGCATGGAACATGCATTTATTCTGGACAATAAAACAAGTCTCAACAAATTTCTTTGTATCAAAATGATAGAAAACACCTAATCCCGAGATCTTGGTTCCTAATATCATTCTCCAGTGATAGGAGCCAAGATTCCTTAAGAAATGGCTTGCTCTAAGATGAGCACAGGAAATGATACACAATATGCCTGGAGCATCTTGTGCCTCCAGAAAGTAAGGACATGCTAGAATGAATGAATGAATGAATGAATGTGAACGAGCAAGTGATGGGTGAATGAATAATGGGGGTATGTCAGGGTGACAGGGGAGCCAACTGAAAGGGTTCTCAGTTACCAGAGCTGGGACACTTGATCAGCAAAATAAATAAAACAATGTCTGATTATAACCCAAAGAGTAAATTGCCACGAGTCCATACTGATATAAATGATTGAATAAGTAAATAAATAAAGGAGCGTCGATAAATCTCCCATGCAGAAGAATTACACATAATTTTCTCTACCCTCAAGGAGTATCTACATAAGTTATTTGGAATTCTTCAAGGAAAGGAAATATTTCTCTTGCCGAAGAATGCAGCGTTTGAAAAAGGAAGAAAAGTCTGGCTTCACGGCAGAGAAACTCAGCAGGTACTTCCTCATCCAGGTGATGAAGGTGACATCATCAGTGAGAAATCATGTCAGTAGAATCTACTTCTGATGTAATATAATGAAAATGGCACTTTATCTCTGTAGTGTTCCTCGAAAAAATCTCATGATTAAATCTCCATAGCCCCAACTTAATCATGAGAAAAACATCAGACAGATTCCAGCTGCTGAGAGGCATTCTGCAAAATACCTGACCTCCTGCTCAGAACTGCCAGGTCATCAAAGCAAGGGGAACCAGAGAAACCGTCACAGCCAGGAGGAGCCTGAGCATCCATGACGGCTAAATGTAACGTGACATCCTTGATGGCATCCGGAACAGAGAAGGGACATGAGTAGATAGCTAGGAGTGGAATTGCTGGGGCAAACGATGAACTTTTTAAGAAATTGCCCAACTGTTTTTCAGTGTGGCTCTACCATTTTCTGTTCCCAATCAGTGATGCATGAAGATTCTTAGGGATAATTTTAACCGAAATGTGCAAGACCTCTGTACTGGCACACCCGTTAATAAAATATTGCTTATGGGAAGTAGTGAAGACCAAACTGGAGATGCCCCATGTTTGTGGATCGGAAGACACGATATTGACAAAGATATTGATTCTCCCCCAAATTATCTGTAAGTTCTGTATAATTCCAATCAAACTGCTGCTGGCTTTTTTTTTTTTTTTTTTTCTTTGGTACAAAATGATAGTCTGGTTCTAATATATATTCTATGTCAAAGGACAGGAACAGCCAGCACAATTTGGGATACTCTGCTGCTGCCTTCCAGAATTATAAAACCACAGTAATCCAGACGTGGTGGTGTAGAAGGGTAGAGGCGAGATCAGTGAGTATCTGGAAGTAGACCAACACATAATTGCGTTCAAGGGCACAGGAGCAAGTCAGTGGGTCAAGAACTGTCTTTCCAATAAGTGATGCCATAACAATTAGATATATGCGTGGGTGGGCATTGCTTTGACCCACAGCCCACCCCCGGCTCTTATCATTTGCCAATGTTAATTTGAGATGGTTCGTGACTTTGGGTTGAAATTAACTTTCTAAAGCTTCTAGAGGAAAATATTGAAAAAAAAATACAGATTATAGAAGGAAAAAATTGTAAATTTGACTTCATCAAAATTTAAAGCATCTCTTAATAATATCATTAAAAAATAATGGGTCATTTAGTCAGAAAATATATTTATAAAGTATATATCTGAGGAGGACCTTTATCAACTATATAAAGAAACTGTCCAACTCAGTAAGAAAAGTATAAACAACTCAATTTTTATAATAGGCGAAAGCCTAGGTCAGAAATTTCACAAAAGTATATGTTCAGATAACCAAGAAAAATGTGCGAAATGCTCAAGGTCATTGGTTCTGAAGGAAGCGCTTTTGTGTATTGAAACCTCAGGGGATCTCGTTAAGCTCCCTCTGGGCTGACTAAACTAAATATTACCTACGGCACCAAATGTTGGCAAGGCCATGGGGAGCCGGGACCATCGGACCAGTACAAAATGGCACACCCATGGGAGATTTGGCGGTCTCGCTTAAAAAATTAAACATGTATCTACCCTAGAAACCAACAGTTCCAACCCTAAGAATTTTATCCAAGAGAAATAGGAAAAATCTTTATGCAACAGTGTTATTTCTAACAGCCAAATGCTGGGAACAGCCCAGATACCCTTCACCGGAGGAATAAACTGTCACGTAGTCGTACAGCAGAATGCTGGTCAGCTCTAAAAATGAACGAAATCACGGTAGATGCAATAACATAGAGGAAACTCTAAGAAAACTTCTAAAAGCGTGTCTTGCGAGACTCTCAATCGAATGAGTTATTGTTTAGTAGTTGTCTACCTTAACTGTCACTAAACAGTAGATGACCATTTTACCAGGCAAACCTGAGGGCAAGGAGAAGGGAACAGACAGCACGTGGAAGGGTCTGTGAAGGGGGCTGACTTGGTGCCCGCTGGGACTAGCCACTCGGGGAGGTGAAGGCCTGAATCCAGCCTCAGGAGAGCACGTCAGGTGTCTAGAGAAGGGTCAGTGGAAGCCACGGTGGTGCAACCGAATGCCAGGCTCAGGAGTGTGTCAAGCTTTTTGATCCTCGAAGACCAAGGTGCTCTCTGTACCTGCTGCCACCGTGCTGGTCCAAGCTGTCATCTTGCTTCTGGAGTAGCAGGAGCCCGCTTGCTGCTCGCCCCACCTCCACCTGTGACCTCGTCCCCTCCACCTGTGACCTCGTCCTGTCACCCACACTGCAGCCAGAATGATTTTTTAATGTGCTATGATTATATGCTCTCATAATACCGAGCAATTTCCCACCACGACTGCAATTTTATAGTGAAGTAGTTCTCTGATCAGTGTGTCGTCGTCTTTAAATTTCTTCACTGTCATATTCTCCAGTGCCTATTATAGTACCTGAAGTATAGAAAATGCTCAATATTTATTGGATAAATATGGAGAGGTAGAATTTTACTTCACATCACTAATTTTAAAACAAAGTAGATATTGCTATCTGAATTTCTTGAGGTCGAATTTGAATTTAAATGCAATTGCTAAGGGTAGTATAGTTTAAATTATTTTAATTCTACATATTTGAAGAATGAGACTGAATAATTTGATGCAACTTAGTATGCTACCAGATTTTCCGAAAACTATTTGCCAGCCTAACACTCCTTACGTGGTTGCTGACAGTCCCACAAAAAGCCAGATGAGGTTCTGTCTGTACTCACTTGCATAATATTTCATGTACACAAACACTGCACATCACAACCAGATTTCGTTAAAGAGTAATAGATAGTGCCTTTGAAATCCAGCTACCAAATGTTTCTATCAGAAATCTCCCCCAAAAGACTCCTCAGTATAGCAGATGAAAGTATCAGCTGCAAAAACAAGTTCAAGATCTCGCAAACACACCCCCCTAACAGATGCCCTCAGGAAATACTCTGAACTGCTCCTCAACGTTGACAGACCATTTCGGATGCTGCTGGAAGAGCCGAAGACCACAGCGCAGAAGATGGCATGCCTTGGCACTCAGTGTGGGCGGACCTGGTTTCACAGGAGGGGATACAAAGAAATCGGTACTGAGCCCAACCTTCATTTTGTTCTTGGTTCCAAAATCTTTTTACATGTTTTTAAACTTGTCGGTTCATATTTCATCTTTTCAAAATGACTTCTCAGCGGGCTTCCCAGCCTCCTCCTCACCTGGGGACCCTTTTCCTTCTCTGTGGACTTCACTTACAACTCCAGTCTGTGGTGACAGTCATGTCCTATCACATTCTAATGTAGAGTTTTTATGCTGTATGCAGAGAATTTTCATTAAAATCTCTTGGATGTCTAGTGATGATATAGGTAATTGATAAAAATCTTTAAATTATCTTTTGCCAGAAAAATAAGGTCTAAAAAACGGATCTGTTTCCTTGTGTTTCTTCATAAGAAATCTTAGTTCTGATGTTAATGTGTCTGAGAAATTAATTCGGTGCTGAAATCAACAGCCACAGTAGAAATACTGAAGCTTGAGTCAAGAGACGGGTCCCTTTTTGAACCCAGCTCTGTCATCTGTTGTGTGACCGTGAGCAAGCCCACAGCAAAGCGTATGAAACGTTAGGTTTTACTAATAAAGGGAGTGGACAAAATAGCACCCACCTTCCGAAAAGTTAAACGAAATTGTGGAACTGCAGAGTACTGGGCAGATAGAAGGAAACTAGGTTAGACTCATTTCACAAGAGGTGGAGCTCCTCACCCTCGCTAAGCAAAAAATAGGCTGGATAGCATCAAATTAAGCATTCTGGAGAAAATATTCCTTATTTAGAAAGAACTCCTGCTTCAATAATATTGATAACAGCTGTCCTTGAGTAAGAGCTTAATGTATGTACATAACACATTGTCTTATTTTAACTTCACAGCAATCTTATGATTTATTTTTAAAACTATTTTATAGAAAATTGCATTAACTTTGCCTAAGCTTGCATGGAGTAGATGCGAGAGCCTAGATTCTGATAATATATTTGTTTGACTCCAAAGCCTCGTTCTTAACTATTAATTCTACGCTTTCTTCCAAACTGATAAGATGAGAAACTTGCTTAAAATGAAAATCGGAGCATATGAAGAGAGTTTAGTGCTGTGTAGACATCACAGCATCAGTGTGCTTCGCTGAGCCTCTGAGACTTTGCATGAGTGACTCAGGTGTGTCAGGAAGAGGAAAGGCACAGAGTGAATTAGAGAGAGACTCTTGGAAACAAAACTCATCTTTTTATTCTTTTTTCTTGGAATCTAATCAAAACCCTATTTTCTTAATTATGTAGAACCATCTGCAACCTTTCAAGCAACCTTTTTGATGGGAAGCGGTAGCACAGCGGAGGGGTTTTCTGTTTAAATCAGCATAGTTGGATATCTCTGCATCAGAAAAATAGAGATCCTCATTGTCCCTTATTTCAGAATGCAGCGCCGTGTCTTTTAGGACTGGGCTAAGCTCTGGATTGACCCTAAATTTAAAAAAAAAAAAAAAATAGAGGTTGATTTTCACTTATATAAGAACGTAAGCAGCTGCAGCTAATGTGACAGCTCTTCCTTGTCAGTCACTAAGGACTCAGGCCCCTCCCTTTCTCACCATCCTTAACCCTTGCCTGTATCCTGGGGCTCATCTCGATCTCAAGGTGGCTGCTGTAGTTCCGGCCACCGAGGTGGGGCTCGGGCAGGGAGACGGAGGACGCACAGAGCCTCCCCTCCTGGGCGGCTCAGCCTCCGCAGGGTCCTGGCCGCTTACTCCGTGTCTGCGGGTCCCGTCGGGACCTCGTCTGCAGCAGGGGCTGACGGCGGAGTCTGCGGACCGGTTCTTAGCTGTGGCACCTCACCTCGGTCTTAAGGGGTCGTTGGGTCAGGAAGGAAGGGGAAGTGCATGCTAAGTAGACAACATTGCGTCTTCCCTTTTAACAAACCAATTCTGGTATTTTTTTCTTTTTATTTCTTTTTCTGAGGTGTAAGGTACGTACAGCAAAGAGCATAAATTCACACCTATCTATCTGCAGGGTATCGTTCAGTGAACGTTTGTATACGTGCACACCCAGGTAACCAAGGGAACGTGCCCAGCACCCAGAATGTTCTCTGGAGCTGTCCTTTGACTGTGGGGTATCTTGCTTCCAGTCATCTTGATTTCTCTCCCTGAATTACATGGCTTTTTGAAACAGCACCCAGACGTATTTTGTATTACTCTGAGGATGTGGTGATTGACAGTTAAATTGGACCACAGCGGGAAGCCCGTGGCATGGGAAGGATCCACACTTGGGGGTCGCCGTGGCCAGATGCCCGTCGCGGCCCCGTGGCAACGCGGCCACGTGACGTCAGGTCCGTGATTCTCTGCTTCCTCGTCACCAGCATTTTTCCTTCTTTGCGTCTGGCTCTTCTCAGGTGTCACTTTAGACCTTTTCTCCTTCCAGGAAGCATTCCCATGCCCCCCAGAACTGGTCCAGGCGCCCCGCCTCTGGGGCCCTCAGAGCCCTGGCCTCTCAGTGCCCCGCTGGCTTGCTTGCATGTGTCCCACTTGCACCTAAACTGACCACGTTGTGTCACAAAGACCAGCTCTCGTCCACGGCTGCGTGCCCGGTGCCCGGTGTCCGGCACAAGGCGGGCGTCCCCGGAACATCTGCCGGTAAACGTCAAGTGAAGAAGGTGGTATCTGGACCTTGTAAATTCCCACTAAGCTCACCTTCTTCAAGGATGCCATAATAATTGAGAATTCATCTCTTCTTAAATGGTGGAAAAGTGTTTGTTTTTACCTAAATTTGTAAAATGGAGATATCATACCTGAACGTAGGTTTGTTTTAAAGGTGAGAGAGAATACGTGTGGTGCCCCTAGCACAATGGCTCGTGGAAGGCGTGTGATAAGTGGTACCTGTGATCAGCGTCACATTCAGTCTTTGCATACCTGTCCGCCCGAATCCGGGCTCCAGGTATGAGTGGTCACACTGGGTCCTCCTTTGAATTAGGCCGAGAGCTTCGGGGGCACACGCTTCCTTCTTGCTCTCCGTGTGATCTGTCTTCTTACACGGAGGGTGAGACTCGCACACTCTGCGAGAACAGAATATGTGAGAAAGGATTCTGTGTGTCTCATGAGAGCTTAAGGTTACACATAAAACAAGAACTTTCTGGCAGGCCTGCTCAGGTGCGTTCCTGTGACAGGTTATCCAGGCTTTACTTCTGAGCGTCTTTGAAAGCGGAGAGAGGATCATTTCTCTCAGATAATTATGACAACTTAGCCCGAAGGCCGGGGGATGGGCCAGTGACCTCTCAAGGTCGATTTCATCCCTTTGATTCAAGCGAAGTGCCCACAAGCTTCTGTACGGTACAGTGAGGTCATATTTGGGAGTATTTCACAGCAGAGAGGCGGAAGATCAGGTATCAGTGGCAACTGTGTCTGATTCTCTGACGGTCCCGTATTAGCGTTTAAAACCTTTTTATTTGACGAAGTGATTGCTGCATCTCAAATGAGGCTTTTCAAACTTGATGACAACAATAGGGTTAAGAATAATCGTCGCCATTTATTCTGTACTGACTAAGTGGCGGGCCAGGGAAAAACGTTTTGTGTCCGTGGACTAATTTAATCACTACTCGTTCGCTGTCACTCTGTCACAGAAGTCACCTCTGCGGTCGACACTTAGCAGTAGCTACAGCCGGGTACTTCGTGCGTTCCTTCCTTCATTGTTTTTATTGAGCACGATTCATGTGTCAGACACTTCTGGAAGCTGGAACTCAAAAAGATGAAGCTACCTGCCCAAGATTGCATGGCTTATAAACGGAAGAAGATTCAAAACAAAGTGGACCTGCAATCCAGAATCTGAGCTCTCTCCACGTGTGCTTATTCCGTACGTGAGCCTGCCCTGTCTCGCAGGTTTAAGCACCTGTTATTTGGTGATGACTCCAGATTTCTGCCTCAGGTCAGACGTCTCTCCTCACCTCTGAATTTCTCTCCCAACTGCCTCCTGCTTTCCCCTGTGGGATGTTTGAGAGGCCGCCCACACCTCGTATGCCCCGAGACAAACTCCTGATCGTTCCCTGCCCCAAGAACTCTCTCCGCCATATTCTTCCCCATCTCACTAAACGTCAACACTGTGTTCCTTGGAGCCACGGAAATATCTAGTAACTGCCCATTTTACTCAGAGTAAAAAAACAACAACAAACAAACAAAAACAAACCGAAGCCTGTTGGTGGCCGGCGTGACCCCGCATGACCCGTCTCGCTGCCCCCCTCCCCAGTCCCCTCGGTTCCAGCTGCACTCACTGCCTTTCTGATCCACAAACATGCAAGAAGCACCCACCTTAGGGTTCCTGCATGTGATCGTCCCTCTGCCCGGAACGCGGTCCCCTCCGAGAGTATCAGCACATGGCCAGTCTTGGCCCATATGACGCCTGATTGCAGAGGCTCTCTGACCAGGTTATAAAATAACACACTTATTCTAGTTCTTCTGGTCTCTAAGCTGCTTGTTCTTCAGACTGTGTATTTTTGTATAAGCACTTTCTTATCCGCCTCTCCCGGTACAACAAGCTTTATGAAGGTAGTGAATCTGTGTCATTTCTTAAATATTTTTAAATAAATCGAATCCCTGAGTGACTGCATGGAATGCTTGGCTCCTGCGACCTGGTTCAGTAAAGGCCGCTCCCGCTGCGTGTGGTGGGGCTCACCCGCGTCTGGAGCCCTCCCCTGCACGTGCTGTGTGGGACAGGCCCTCTGCCTTCATTGTGATGCAAGACTGACATGGGCCGTGAGAGCAATGACAAGGCCTTTGCAAGTGAGGTGGCTGTATTTCTCGTGCAGAATTCATAGAGGTATAAGCGATTATTAATGTCATAGTAAAATTCAGATTTTAATAGCCTCTGTTTTCCAAAAGAAGATGACTATTAAGCATTTCAGTAACCAGTTTCGTTAATTCCTTTGAATTTTCGAATCTATCATTTTAAACTCCCCTTTGACCCTGAAAATAGAGTGGGGGACAAATTTTCAGTTACAATTTAAAAAGTATTTTATGGTGTATGTACTTGATATTGACCCATTTCTGAAAATAAGATTCCATCGTAAAGTGAAATTTTCGTTAACTCTTCTTTGACTAGGGAACAAGGACGATTCCTCAAATCGTTTTAAGCCCCATTTTCCTCCTATTCTTTTTACCGAATCATCTTTTCCGTCTTAGGAAACGTGGCAGAATGATTTTTTTAACACCCGTTTCCCCTCCCCCGCGAGCCTCCTGCCGGCTCTGGAGGGTCTGTCTGTCCCCCTGCATCCACCCGCATCACCCCACAGTGGTGCTGGCGGATGACCGAGCCCCTCTCCCAGGAAGAGCACGGTTCTCTGACGAAACCGTAAATTTTATCTAGCCCTCCAATTATTGACAAATGTATATAACTTTTTAATTCTTAAAGAAAGCCATTTATTTCGAACCTAAGTATATGCTTCCGTTTTCTAACGTTCTTGGTGCTAGAAAATAACATATTTACAAGTTTAGGGAATTGAAGCCATTCCCAGGTTAAAACTGTTTCCGAAGCCTTTAAGGAAATTGATGTATTTTCCCCATTTATGAGAAGTTTCACTTCCTTCCTGACTTTCTTACCCGTCTGACCCGAAGACGGATTTTTAATCATGGTGCAGTGTGAGATGTGAAGCTAAGCGGTTGTGACATCGGGCTCTGTCCCCTGGCTAGCTCTGTGACTGAGTGTGTCCTCCCTCATCTCTACAGGGACAAGGAGACAGTTTTTCAGGTAAATGAATCATTCTTCAGGCGAGTGCGTAACCAGCTCAGCCCTCCTCAAACTTGCTCCCACTCAGCACCCTTGGTCCACCGATAAAGTTTTTGGTCTCCTGATTCCTTTTTCCACCTTCAAAAATGAGTGAGGGCCACAGAGTACATTAGTGTACATGGTTGGTATCTGTTAATGCTTACCATATTCAAAATTAAAATATGTTTAAAAATATTTATTAATCATGAAAACACATATAACAGTAATCAACCCATTGCATGTTAACGTAAATAATTTGTTTTTATAGAAAATTGCTACTTTCAGAAAAATTATTCATAAGAATTGTGGCACGGTCTTATATTTTTTGCAGATCTCTTGAATGTTTGGCTTCATAGAAGCTAGCTGGATCTTATATCTGCTTCTGCATTCAGTCTGATGTTATAAGTTGTTTTGGTTGAAGCACTTGGAATGACAAATGTGTAACTGAGAAAGGGAAAAACATTTTGATAGCCTTTCACATAATTGTGGATAGTCCTCTTTGATACCAAACCAGAACTTGGAGGGTAGTAGTTTCTTAAAGGTTAGCTGCAGTATAGATTTGAAATC
>JAQQSQ010000579.1:0-14184 GCA_028627145.1 Eidolon dupreanum
ATAGTCACTTTACTTCTAATTAATTTTTTTTTTTGTCATTTTGTTTTAGGTGAGCTGATACCTTTCTATATTTCCCGTAGTTCAGGCCTTGTAGTGGAGAATTCCCTCAGTTTTTATATGTCTGGAAAAGTCTTAATTTTTCCTTCGTATCTAAAGGAAAGCTTAGCTGGATACATTATTCTAGGCTGGTAGTTCCTTTACTTAATAGGTTAAATATTTGATTCCATTCCTTTCTGGCTTGTAAGGTTTGTGCTGAGTAGTCTGAGGATAATCTAATGGGTTTTCCTTTATAAGTTACCAATTTCTTCTCCCTGGCTGCCCTGAGAATTCTATCTTTGTCATTGATTTTTGATAACTTTATTACAATGTGTCTTGGTGAAGGCTTTTTTGGGTTGAGATAATTGGGTGTTCTGTTGACTTCTTGAATTCCAAGCTCCAGCTCATTCCTTAGATTTGGTAAATTCTTGTCCACTATTTGTCTGAAAATACTTTCTAGTCCCTGCTCCTTTTCGCCTTCGATAATGCCCATTATTCTTATGTTTCCTTTCCTGATGGTATCAAATAGTAATTGTATTTCTCTTTCATTATTTTTCATTCTTCAGTTTCTCTCTTCTTCCTTCTGATTTATTTCTAGATTTCTGTCTTTGATATCACTGATCCTTTCCTCCTTTGGTCGACTCTATTTCCCAAGCTTGCTATTTTTATTTTTCAACTTTTGCTATATGATTTTTTATCCCCAGAATATCTATTCTGTTCTTTTTGAGGGTTTCAGTCACCTTGCTCTGCTCATCTAGTTGTTTTTTCAATTCCTGAAATTGTTGATATGACTCGTTTCGGAACTCCTTGAATTTTTTTCAGAAGTACCATCCTGAAGTCTCTGTCATTTAAGTCACATATTTCTATGTCTGTAAGTTTATTTTCTGGAGATTTTTTTCTTTCTTTCTGAGATGATTTGTCACCTTGGTTGTTCATGGTGTTTAATGAACTATTTCTCCACCTGGGCATTAATGGAAGTGTATTCTGCTGTTTTTCCAGAAAAACGGTTTATTATATAAAGGTCTGTCTTTAGCTCATTTGCAAAGAAGGCACTTTTTTTTTTCATATCCAGTAAGTGGTGTCTAAGCCTCTTGCATCCCTGCTTTATATAAAGCCTTAAAATGCCTTTTTAAAAAACTTTCTTGCAGATATTTAATCACGCTCTCTACACTCATTTTGAGCTCCCGTAAGTGTCAGCGACAGTCTTGCCAGCGTTTGCTAATATTCCCCTGGGGCTCCTCAGTAATCGGTCTCGGAGGGTATAGGTGGAGGGGTCCTCTGGGTTGGGAGTTGGGGTCAGCGGCTCAGCCTGGGTTTTGTGACCGGAGCTGGTAAAATCAACTGTTGTTTCTCTGCGGTCTTCTCTGTCTTCTTCCCTGATGACTGGGCCCTTTCACCCAGTGTGGATTGCTCACAGCAGTTCCAGACAGGGCTGTTTAGGGAAGTTCCCGCACCTTCACCACTCTGCCTCCTCCTTCAGGGAGCTCTGGTGGCTGCAAGAGGCAGCTTCTTTATTTCTCCCAGTTCACTGCCCAACACCTGGGGTTCTGACCTGTGTCAGCTCTTATGTGTAGATCCCATGCTCAGAAGTGCTTGTGTGCAGTTTGGGTGTTTTTTGTTGCGTTTTAGATGTTCAGCTTATTGTTGTATCAATGGGAGAGATCTGGGGATATCTCTCACTCTGCCATGTTTCCACCAAGTCTCTATGCTAGATTTCTAAAAAGGATTAGGAGGGGCTCCGGCCTAGATTGGATTCTAAACTTAAATTCCTATATATCAAATAGCCACAAATTGTATACCAAGGAGAAGTTACCAACTATGCACAATAGGGTGAAAACTAGAATGGGCATTTTTGAAAGAATTAAGATTATAGAGATTATTGCAGGGAATAATCTTTAGAACTTTGTTGTTTAGTTGTACACTTGCAATATAGTTGTCCCTTGGTTAAGGTGGGTAATAGGTTCCAGAACACCTTGTGGAACCTAAAATTCGCAGATGCTCAAGTTCCTTATGTAAAATGGTGTAGAACAATACATACTGTCAGCCCTCCACATCCACTGATTCCCAAGTGTGGATCAAAAACAGTATTTTGGATCCATAGTTGATTGAATCCACAGATGCAAAATCCAGGGATATGGAGGGCCAACTGTATATTTATTTAAAAAAAAATCTGCATGCATATGGACCCACACAGTTAAACCCATTGTTTAAGGGTCACTATGTAGCAAACATTCCACTTTTATGGCCTGTAATTTCTCTCTATAAAGGTACATTTTATTTTTCACTTTAATATCTCACTTCCTCCCATGTAAAACCTTTGTTTCAGCTCTTTTGCTCTGTCATTGTCCTCTGAATATAAAGTGCTATTCCTACCTTGGTATTAACATACATGGTTTTATTTATTATTTTATTTATCAGGCGAACACCTTTGTTTTCTAAGCACAATACAAAGTACTGGAGTTGCAGTGATATATTTACCATATTATATTAACCAAATAAAGTTATGTGTCTCAAGATTATATACTTTCTGATTTAAGGTGCTAACATGATGTATCATGATGGTTAAGAGTTTTGGAATTAGACAGACATAGGTTCAAATGCTTATTCAGCCACTTAATAATAGTATGACCCTGGGCATGCCATTTAACATCTCTACATCTTAGTTTTTTCATCTCTAAAATGGAAATACTAAATATTTCTACTTTATAACATTTTTATGTAAATTTCCTATATTAATGTGTATAAACTATTTTTCATAGTTTTTGGCTCACAGTAAGTACTCAATAATGGTTATGGTAATTATTAATGTTATAACTACTTATACCACAAAAATCATCACACATGAAACATCTCTGGGTGTCTTGTCACAGTCTATATAGCAAATCATTTTTTTAAAGCTATAGTTCATGAAGAATCACACTTTAAAAGCATGCGCCTCAATAATTGAACTAGATTTGTCAAAAGAGATAAAAATAATTCAATATTCTCTAGTCGTACTAGTAAGCATGTCTGTTTATTTTAATCATATTTAAGTGAGCAGTTTTTTTATTTGTATTATATTTTATATTTAGTTTTTAAATTGTTTCTTAACTTCAGAATAAGGAGTAGAATTTCTTCGTGTGTACTGACTTAGCAGTTGGACATTGCTTTCCATTTAATTGTTTGGCTTCCTTTGCTAAAGGAAGGCTTATTAAATGAAATATTCACAGCATGGTAGTAAAACTTTTAAGTTTCTCTTATATACTTTCTTTGACTCTACAAACAGCATAACTCAGTTCTCTGACCTCTTTTAGTATTAAAATAAGTTATTGAATCAGTTGATTTACCTTTCATAATTTTGAAGACCAATAATGACTGTAAAAAACATATTAATTTTTAAACCTCTTCTGGAATCTTAAGGCTGTTTCTAGAAATCTTTAGATTCATGCACCTTTGATGAATGACCTCTGAAGTGGAAAACTGCTCAGAGTACTCACATGGAATTTGGACCCAACCTTTTCATCTTGTAATATACAAAAAAAGGGAGGGATAGGGGAGACACTATAATTGAATTTAGTACTTGGAGCCCTAATTTTATATTTGAAAGTAGGAAAAAAATGGAAGTCACAGGATAAACTCCAAGCTAAAAGACAAAAATATTTGCGGTGAAACAGTTATGACGAGAAAGTACTTTTATATTATACTTGATGACAGAGTGAGAAAAAGAAAGTCTTACATTCAGTAGGTTAATCTTCTGTTCTTTTTCTTCTTTCTCTTTCCAAAACAGTCACAGATTTGACATCTTATAGCTGACAAATGGCCTAGCTGAAATATTTCACAGAAGAGAGAGAAGGATTTAGAGGAGTAGTGTATTTTGTTGTTGTTAAACTGAAATTTTTTAGTGTATTTAATTATTTCATCTTTATCAAGTAAGACAAGTATAAAACTTTAGAAAAGAAACTTACTTATAACCCTATTAAATACAATAGCTTAGTAGTAGTGAGAATAGCAATAAATAAAAACTTTCAAAAATTAAAATGATTGATGACAGCAGGATTTAGGGGTAGTACAGAAAAGGTCAGTAGAACTCCAAAACATTCTTGTGAAGACTAAACAGAAATATGTTGTAATTCTGACAAGGACTGCTTTGCTGAAGGATTTGGTCAGAAGTCCCACTTACATGAGTTCAAGAGAAAACAAGAGGAAAGTCAGGAGAAACAATAAATGTTGATAACTCCTGAGGATCATTGTTATAAAGGAAGTTAAATAATGAGGGAAAGCTAGAGAGAGATGTACGGTTTAAAAAGAGGTTTTTTGGTACTGTTTTGTAACCCTGGGAAATGTTAGAACTTGTTTGCTTGTGGATAGATGTCATCAATTAAAAAGGGAAAGTTAATCATGTAGGGAAGATCATGGGCAATTTTGCTAGCATTGTCTTTACGTTTTCAAGAAGTGATAGGAGCTACTGAATGTATTCAGGATTTGTCTTTTGATAAGGACTAGGACAATTCATTCATGGTAACTGTGGGAGGGCAGAATATATAGAAATAAATATAGGTAGGTTATTGATACACAGGCACACCTCAGAGATATCGGGGTTTGGTTCCAGACCATTGTAATAAAGTGAGTATCACAGTAAAGCAAGTCATAATTTTATTGCTGGTGGAGGGTCTTGCCTTCAATTTGTAAAAAAGCAACATCTGGAAAATGAAGTAAAGCAAAGTACAATAAAACAAGGTATGCCTGAAATAGTAAGAGAGGCCAAGGTTTTCTTCTAATTTCTTTGATTTTCCAGTGACTTTTCCAGGTCTTCAACTGACAATATCTGGGGGTCGTGGGGGGGAGGTAGGAAATGGACTAGGGAAATGAAAAGAGAGCTCTAGAAAACTATATATTTCAAGAAAAATACCTGCCTGCTTTGCATATTTATATTACCCATTTGAAGTTGTTACAGGGATCCTTAATAGTATTTTCTCCATTTTGGAAAATTATTTCTCTATTGTCTCTCAACTCCTTTTGGGGAGGGAGAATAAAAAAATAGCTGTTGCTTTGGACAAAGTTAAGTATTTTGTCCTAATAAAAAGCTAAGTAAACAATAAAGTATATTTTAATAGTCTTCTATTTTCAGATAAATCCAGTTTCTCCTTTATTGTTGTTAACTGCAGAGTCAAAAATTAAAGAAAAAAGCTGTTGATATTCTGGATTTTACTTTAGGGTTCTTTTTTATTTTTTAAGAATATATCAGAATTTTTTTTCTTCTTCTTTTAGATGTTCTTAATAGTTGCTCCTCTTTCTGTGCTCTACAACTGGAGAGATGAATTGGACACCTGGGGATATTTCAGAGTCACTATTTTACATGGTAACAAAAAAGACAATGAACTTCTTCGTGTAAAGCAGAAGAAATGTGAAATTGCTCTAACAACTTATGAAACACTGCGCTTATGTCTGGATGACCTTAACAGGTAATGGCAGTAATGGGAATGATTGTGTTAATATTCTGCTTACATTAATTTGTTTATCCCTTTATATTGTGATTTTTTAAAAGCTCTTGATATTCTCTCGCATGATTTAATTTCCTTTCAGAATTATTAATTAGTCTAGAATAATTAACTTATTTTCTAAGAAGAAAAAACCTACATCAGATTTCCCACAGTTTCTTATTCTATTTCCTCTATACCTCTCCAAAAAGTACCTGTTAAAGAATAAGACTTGTCCTATATCTCATGTACAACCTTTTATGCGTATGGTGCCTCAAGACTAAGACAGTGATTTTCACTAATGATTTTAATTATATGAGTGTTGTGAATGTAAAGGAGCAAAAAATATATATACATATTGAGAAGCACTGTTCCAGTTTCCCTACATCCTGTCAACACTTGATATTGTCAATCTTTTTAGATTATAGTCATTCAAATGGATTTATAGTGGTATCTTGTGGTTTTTACAATGACTAATGACTAATAATGTTGAGAACCTTTTCATGTGCTTATTTGCCGTTTTGTATATCTTTATCAGTGAAATGTCTGTTAAAATCTTTTACCCAGCTTTTAAATTGGATTGTTTAAGTTTGTATTGAGTTGTAATAGTTTTTCATATATTCTATATGCAAGTTTTTACCAGATTAAGATTTGCATATATTTTCTCCCAGTCTGTAGCATGTCTTTGCATTTTCTTAATGGTGCCTTTGGAAGAGCAAGTTTTTAACTTTAATCAAGTCCAACTTATCAAAATTTTTTTCGCTAACCTTGTTTTTGGTGTCATTTATAGGAAATGTATGCCTAGTCCCGAGTCACAAAATTTTTTCCTATATTTTAGAAGTTTAATAGTTTTAGCTCTTATGTTTAGTTCTGTCATCTATTTTGAATTAATTTTTGTGAAGTGTGAGCGCACAAAAAATACCTTTACTCCCACCTTCTAAGTTTTTCTAGCTGGGCTAATGATCACATTGACATGAGACAGAGTATGGAGAAAATGTCCAAAATTTATTATGGATGTACATTCAAGGGTGTTATAAGATATGATACCTGAAGACCCATTAGGCAGTTGAGGTTTCAATGTCACTTTGGACAAAGGAGGAAAGGGGCAGGGATTTAAGATTTCAAATGGAAAGTTGGCAATTTACAGGTAGATGAAAAAGAGCAAACATGGTAAATAAATTCTTGCTGGGTGACCCAGAAACAGTGGGACACAAAAGAGAATTTAGAGAACAGAGTTTTCGTGGATCCTCCCTGTCTGCCACACTTGATTGTATGTGCAAAGTTGATTACACTAAGATATTGAATATGCTAAGGTTCCCTTCCTGAAGCTTTTTAAGAAATCTGAATTCCTTTAGGCAGGAAGAGGGAGGATCGGAGGTTCTCTCTGAGTCTTGTTTCTTAATAACCAGCTGAAAGTCAATATCCTAAAGACATATTTTGGTTCTCCTCAGAGGTGCCAGTCTAAATTAATTTTCTTTCTTAGAACTCCTCCTTAGGTTTTTATTTGTTAAATGTTTTATACTCAGTTATAGTCACTCTTGGTGATGCTCAAATTTTCCAATTAGCCTAGATCCTGTGTCCTTTGGACTGCCTCTATTTGTCTTTGGATACATCTGTGCTTTCTGGTTCTTCAGTGTTTCCCCTGCGGCATACCTGAAATCAACCATTTCTCCTTAGGGCTCTGGTTCATTTTAGTGGATGCCTGTTGTGAGTAGTTATTACTACTGGGGTAACAATCAATCTAAACCTTTTTAGCAGACAGCTATATCAATCTTCTTTTAAAATCATGAGTTCATATTGATTTTTTTTTCATTCAGATTTAACATGGCAAACTTTATTTCATATATTTTATATTTATTTCAATGGCTTATTACTTTAAATTTTTTTTTTTTGTCATTAGTGATGTTTAAATGAGTATTTTTTATTCCATCATCATTAAATAGAATCTCTCTATATACTCTTTTGTCTCTATACACATTTTCTTTCTATGGGTTGTCCAAATGCAATCGTTTAACTAACTAGGTGAGAATCCTATGGAATCATCAAAGAGTAAAGAGGGAAAAAACTCTAAAATTTTGATAGAGAAAGCTGCTTTCTAAAAATTATATAGGCTAAGAAAAGGAAGTTTTCTCAACTTCTTCCTTCTTTTTTCTCACTTAATAGTTTGGAATGGTCAGCTGTCATTGTGGATGAAGCTCATAGAATCAAGAATCCAAAGGCTAGAGTAACAGAAGTTATGAAAGCTTTAAAATGTAATGTTCGCATTGGCCTCACTGGAACCATTCTTCAGAATAACATGAAAGAACTGTGGTGTGTTATGGACTGGTGAGTGAAAACACTTTATTTTTTTGAAAATTATTTAGTATTTCTTTAATTTAATGTTACCTTGTTTGCTAATTATTAGTTTCTGGGGGGAAAAAACACATTTTTTTGTCTGTTAACAGAAGTGTTTGATCTCAAACATAGTATACAAAATAGAAAGTCCCATGAAAATCTATCTTTATATATTACTCTTGGTCCATGAGGTAAATATCTGAACTATTTTACCAATTCTGTTATCATTTCATAATTATTTACTAAAACTGTCATAAAGAATGTTCTGTTTACTTGCCTTCTGTTATTGTTGTCATTAACAAAGAAGCAAGTGTATTTCTCAGAAGCAAAAAACAAAAAAAAAAGCCAATGTTTTTCTTTTTAGATAATTTAATAAAGCCCTAATTTCTTTTAATTGCCTTTATAAAGGGCTGTGCCAGGACTTTTAGGTAGCAGGATCCACTTCAAGAAGCAGTTTTCTGACCCAGTAGAACATGGTCAGAGACACACAGCAACAAAAAGAGAACTAGCTACTGGCCGAAAAGCTATGCAAAAGCTTGCAAAGAAGATGTCTGGATGGTTTCTCAGGCGTACCAAGACACTGATCAAGGATCAGTTGCCTAAGAAGGAAGACCGGGTAAGAACTGCAGTAATTTCTTGTTGTCTTTTATTTTTTTCCTGAAAGAAATTATCTTTAATAAGAAATATATCCCCTGTGGTATTTTATGAATATAGGTTTTTGGGGTTTTTTTTGCCTTTTATTCAGTGTTAAAAAATTTATATGCAGAACTTCAGAAAACATTGAGGTTAGTATTAACTTTACTAACCTGTCAGCTAATAGGTTTGCTGTTAGTATACATTAAACTAATTTCTCTTATTTTAGAACAAAAAGACCTATGATATAATTCTTCTTCCATGAAGAAAGAAGAGCTCTTCCTGGTGTGTTTTCTGTTCACATTTTGTCCTTCCTACATTGTACTATTTACAACTCAGTGTATTCTTTGATACTTTAATTCTAGCTATAGACCAGTATGATTAAAAGCTTTTTATTATTATAGATTTGTTTTCTGTAGAATAGTGTTTGCAGTGATATAACTAACTTACTTTTATAACTTTGTAGGAAAATTACAATGAAATTCTGTTAATTGTTTAAGAAAATTTGAGGAGTTGACCTTAAGAGGATTTTTTTTTTTTGACATAGTGGTTCTCTTCTTTAGTTTCCAGTCTTGTGGTTCTTCTAGCTCAAACAATGAAATAAAGGTTCTATAAATTACTGTGAACTAAATCTAACTAATATCGACCCAAATAAGAGTGATTCTATCAAATATCCTCTAGTCTTGGGATAGCCTATTCATTATTACTTTAAAAAGATAGATTTGAAAGGAAAATATGATACTGATATGCAAGTTGGGGAAATTGATATAACATTTGACTTTTTGAAAAAGCAGATATTATTTAATTGGAAAACTTAATGAATCCCCACTTTTAAAAAATGTTCTTGCAATTTATTATATATTATTTAGTTGTCTACCTAGTAGGAAAACAAATCATAAAAATAGGAAAAGAGAGTTACAATAGAAGTTTAGAGCTTGGGCTCTAAAATCAAATACCATAGTTTGAATCCTGGCTCCTCAACTCATGAGTTTTCAGACCTTGCAATTCACTAAGTCTCTCAAACCTTGATTTCTTTGTCTGTTACGTGGCAGTGATGATAACAGTGTCTGCCTCACATGATTGCATTGAAAAGTGTGATATTTAAAAAGTGTTCAGTAAATGTTACTGCATGTTTTAATAACACCAACTCAACAATAAAATAAATTTAACCAAGGAGGTAAAAGACTTAAACACTGAAAAGTATAAGACATTAATGAAAGAAGTTGAAGACACAAATAAATCCAAAGATATCCCATGTTCATGGGTTGGAAGAATTAATATTGTTAAATTGTTCATCTATCCAAAGCCATCTGTCGATTCAGTGCAATCCCTATCAAAATTCCAATGACATTTTATTTCTGTGTTAATATCCAAAGTATATAAAAGATGTATACAACTCAATAGCAATAATAATAATAATAATAATAATAATAATAAGCTGATTAAAGAATCGGCAGAGGATATGAAAGGACATTTTTCTAAAGAAGACATGCAAATGGCCCACAGGTACATGAAAGAATGTTCAACATCACTAATCATCAGGGAAATGCAAATCAGAACCACAAGGAGGTATGAACTCACACCTATTAGAATGGCAATTGTCAAAAAGGCAAGAGATAACAAGTGTTAGTGATGGTGTGAAGAAAAGTAAACCCTTGTGCACAGTTGGTGGGACTGTAAATTGATAGAGCTACTATGGAAAACGGTTTGGCAGTTCCTCGAAAAGTTTAAAATAGGACTATCATATGGTCTAGCAATCCCACTTCTGAGTATATATCCAAAGGAAATAAAATTATTCTCATAGAGATATCTGAACTCACATGTTCATTGCTTCGTTATTCATAGTGAAGACATGGAAACATCCAGAGTCAGTTGACGGATTAATGGATAAAGAAAATGTGACATATCGATATAGAAATAGATAGAGATATATAATGGGATATTATTCAGCCATGAAAAAGGAGGAAATCCGTCATTTGTAGATGGACCTTAAAGACATTAGCTGAGTAAAATAAGTCAGACAGAGAAAGACAGATATCATATGATCTCACTTATATGTGGAATATATTTTTTAAAGCCACACTCTTAGAAACAAAGAGTAGAATGGTGGTTGCAGGGACTCAAGGGTAGGGGAAATGGAGAAATATTGATCAAAGCATACAAACTTCCAGTTGTAAGATGAATAAGTTTTGGGGATCTAATGTATAGTATGGTGACTATAGTTAACAATATTATATTGTGTACTTGAAAGTTGCTAAGGGATTAAATCTTAAATGTTCTTATCACAAAAAAATGTAAAAATGTCACTATGTGAAATGATGGTTGTGTTAATCTTATTGTTGTGATAATAATTTTATAATATATCTATGTATGTGTGTATGAAATTATTATGTTGTATACCTTAAATTTACATGTTATATGCCTATTATATCTCAATAAAGCTGGAAAAAATATCAACTCAAAATTCCCTTCATACCTTAATCATTGACCCTCTATCTTCTGTAGTCCCTTTTTATTCTTATATGTACTTTGTATTCAAGTAGCTAATATTTTATGTATAGTCTTTTTTTTTTAATCCAGCATTGTTTTATATATACTTCCCTGTATTTTTTTTGGGTACACAAATTTGTCTCTTTTTTGGGGCAGTAATATTCAGTTGTGATATACATAAATTTTATAAATAGAATAGATAGCTGTTCCCTGTCATTCACAGTTCTCAAAGTCCTGTTCTGAGTATATGTAGTTTTTTGACCCTATTTACATGCCGCTATAGCTAGGACAATTTTACCAATTTCCAGAGCTACTGGAAATGTAAATTGTATCCCCCGTAACTTATGGCATTATTTTATCATATTTTCTTATCTTTTTAAATTTGCGTACAAAACAGCAATTTTTAGTTTCTTTTATGTGTATTTAATTCTTGTCATTACTGAACTTAGGAATTTATAGGAAGATATTAGATATAGATACTTTATCTTGTTTTCAGTAATATGAAGTTTTTGATATTTTTCTAAGTTTTCCAAGAAATTCAGTAATTACAAGTCATATCATCATTCTAAAATCTTTTATCTTTCTTATCTAGTTATTTTTTTAAATTAAGTTTATTGGAGTAACATTGGTTAATACAATTATACAATTTTCAGGTGTACCTTATAATTTAACATCTGTATATTATATTGTATTTGCCGCCCAAAGTCCAGTTCCTTCAGCTACCATATATTTGATTCCCTTTACCCACTTCACCCTCCTCCTAACCTCTAATATTTGACCCCCTTTACCCTGTCTACCTGCCCCCCCTCCTCCTTTACCCCTTACCCTCTGGTAACCATGAGTCTGTAGTCCATGTCCATGAGTCTCTGTTTCTCTCGTTCATTTGTTGCTTTTAGGTTTATATTCCACATATAAGTGATACCATGTGATTTTCAACTTTTCTGCCTGGCTCATTTCGCTTAGTATGAATATTTCAAGATGCATCCATGTTGTTGCAAATGGCAGTATTTCATCTCTTCTTATGGCTGAGTAATATTCCATCGTATATATGTACCACAGCTTCTTTAGCCAATCATCTGTTGCAGGACACTTCAGTTCCTTCCATGGCCTGGCCACTATGAATAATGCTGCTATGAACATCAGTGTGAAAATATCTTTTTGGATATGGGTTTTCAAGTCTTTGGGGTAAATACTCAGTAGAGGGATTGCTAGATCATATGGTAGATCAATTCTTAGTTTATCGAGGAACCTCCATACTGTTTTCCATAGTGACTGTACCAATTTTCATTCCCACCAGAAGCGTATAAGGGTTCTTTTTTCTCCGCATCCTCTCCAACATTTGTTATTACTTGTCCTGTTGATAATAGCTATTCTAACAGGTGTGAGATGGTATCTCACTGTGTTTTTGATTTGCCTTTCCCTAATAGCTAGTGATGTTTAGCATCTTTTCATAAAGTTGTTGGTCATTTGTATGTCCTCTAGGGAGAAGTGTCTTTTCAGGTCCTCTGCCTATTTTTTGACTGGATCATTTGGTTTTTGTTGTTATTGAGTCGTATGAGTTCTTTGTATATTTTGGATATTAGGCCCTTATCGGAGGTGTTGCTTGCAAATATATTTTCCCATTCAGATGGTTTTCTCTTTACCTTCTTAATGATTTCTTTTGCTAAGCAGAAGCTTTTTAGTTTGATGTAGTCTAATGCATTTATTTTAGCTTTTACTTCCCTTGCCTTTGAGGTCAAATTCATAAAATCCTCTTTAAGCCTAAGGTCCTTGAGTTTAGTTCCTATGTTTTCTTTTATGCATTTTATTGTTTCAGGTCTTCTTATATTCAGGTCCTTAATCCATTTTGAGTTAATTTTGGTGTGTGGTGATAGACAACAGTCTAGATTCATTCTTTTGCAGGTGGCCTTCCAGATTTCCCAGCACCATTTTTGAAGAGGCTTTCCTTTCTCTACTGTATCTTTTTGTTGATTCTTCCAATCTAAGAACACGGAATATCTTTCCATTTCTTTGTATCTTCTTCAGTTTCTTTTAATAGGGTCTTATAGTTTCCATTATATAGGTCCTTCACATGTTTCGTTAGATTTCTAGGTATTTTATTCTTTTTGTTGCAATTGCAAAAGGAATTATTTTTTCCACTTCTTTTTCTGACAATTCCTTATTAAAGTAAAGGAATGCTATGGATTTTTGAACGTTGATTTTGTATACAGAAACTTTACTATATTCGCTTATTGTTTCTAGTAGTGTTCTTGTGAAGTCTTTAAGGTTTTCTATATAGAGAATCATGTCATCTGCAAATAATAACAGTTTGACTTCTTTGTTTCCTACTTGGATGCCTCTTATATCTTTCTCTTGCCCAAGTGCACTTACTAGGACCTCGGATGTTATATTGAGTAAGAGTGGTGATAGTGGACTGCCTTGCCTTGTTTCTGATCTTAGAGGGAAGGTTTTTAGTTTTTCCCGTAGAGTATAATGTTGGCTGAGGGTTTGTCATATGTGGACTTTATTATGTTAAGGTACTTTCCCTTCTATACCAATTTTCTTGTTTTGATCATAAATAGATGCTGTATCTTGTCAAAGGTCTATTAATATGATCATATAAATCTTATTTTCTAATATGTTTATGTGGTGTATCACATTGATCAATTTGCGTATGTTGAACCATCCCTGTGCCCCTGGGATGAAGCAACTTGATCATAGTATATAATCTTTTTAATATATTGCTGTATTCAGTTCACTAGTATCTTATTTAGAATTTTTACATCTGTGTTCATGAGAGATATTGGTTTGTAGTTTTCTTCTTTTTTTGTGTTATCTTTAACAAGTTTTGGTATCAGAGTAATATTGGCCTCAGAAAATAAGTTGGGAAGCATTGCCTCCTCTGAATTTTTTGGAAGAGTCTGAGGAGAATAGGTATTCGATCTTCTTTGAATGTTTGGTAGAATTCACTGGTGAAGCCTGGACTTTTACTTTTTTGGTAGATTTTCAATGATTATTTCAATTTCCATACTGTTGATCGATCTATTTAGATTTTCTAGTTCTTGATTCAGCATAGGAAGGTTGTATTTTTCTAAATACTGGTCCATTTCTTCTAGGTTATTAAATTTGGTGTCATATACTTTTTCATAGTATTCTTGTATGATCCTTTGTATTTCTGTGATATCAGTCATAATTTCCCCTCTTTCATTCATGATTTTTTGTTTATTTGTGTCCTTTGTCTTTTTTGTTTAGTAAG
>JAQQSQ010000580.1:0-14184 GCA_028627145.1 Eidolon dupreanum
GGGGTACGTGTGGACCCCAACCATGGCACTGTGGAGAATGCTGGGAAATCAGCACAGGACAAATGGTGTTGCCATAGTGAAGAAGGCCGGTCACAAAAGGAAACACTTAAATGGTGCTGTTTATATGAAATCGAATGGTCCTTTTTTTGCAAAAACTATACAAATAAGTACGTCTATTCGTAATGCATATTTATGATCTATCCTGGAAGGCTATCCAAAGAAATATTAATAGCGACTGTGTCTGGACAACGGAATTAAAAGTGTTTCTTTGTTCTTTTCCTTATTTTCAAACTGTTTCAGAATGGTGTGATTTTTTTTAATGTAAAAAGCAAATAGAAATTTAAATCTGTGTAGGTATACCAGAAAGAAAAGGCAGAGAGGAAACGCACAGAATGACAACGGTGGTCGTTCTGGGCCTCGGAGTGGCAGGGGACTTCAGTCGTTTTTTTAAAACTCTTTTTGACATTTTCCAATTTCCTCCAGCAACCGTTTATTACTTTTATTTTGAAAATGTAAGAAAAACTGTCAAACTACTGTATGATACTTTTTAAAATGTCAAACAATATTTCAGGGATTATAACACAGGGAGAGTGGGTGACGCCTGGCCCCGTCCGTCACCCGCACCTGTCACCCCTGCCCCACATGTCACTCCCGCCCATTGCCACCCATGCCCGGGGACAGCTGGTCCATGCATGTGGCTGTTTTCCCTCATCCTCACCTCAGCATTCCCACATGGCGTGTCTACAGGGTTTTCCTTCAGTTTTTAAAAGTTGGACCACGGCGTCATCCACTGACCTCTCCTGAGAAAACGAGGCACCCTGCTCTCACAATCCCCTCCCACCTCACATGTGAGGTTTTCATTTAGAAAAACAATTAAAGGCATTCAAAAGGAAGAAGTCCATTTCTTTTCTTACAGCGGGGTGTCACTCACGACAGGTAGCCTCATGCGGTCTCGCTGCGTGTGCCCAGCATCAGCTCGCTTAACCCCCTCGACAGCTCTAGGACAGAGAAACCACACGTTTCCCTGTCCCACACCTGGAATCGGGGCTGGGGTGCCGGCGGCGCCTCTCCCAGGCTCTCAGACACGGAGACGGGACCGGACCCGAGGGCTGTGTGCTGCTGGGCCCCGCGCCAGGCCCCGGCCGGCAGAGAGCTCCAGAAAGCCATTTCATCGTTCAGGGCTGCAATTTCCTTTCTGGCAAAATGGATCTAAAACAGGAGCCTTAAATGAGGTTATTAGTAGGATTAAATGAGTTAATTCTTGGGAAAAGAGCTTGGCTTACCACAAACACCCGCCATCGGGATTATCATATTCTAGTTACAGACACATTCTCTAATCCCCCCATTAAAGGCAGAGCGTGTCTCCCCCAGGACCAGAGTTCGCTGAGAACCTGAGAATCATTGATGAGGTGTGAATATTACATACAGTAACAAATGGGGCGTTTAGAAAGACTTTAGAAAGAGACAGTCGGTTATATAATTTATATTTTCATAAAGGTAGAATCTTATCGCAGGCAATACGATTAAAATAAAAGGTTATAAAATTCAGCTTGCATATTTTTTATCGGATAACAAATTTTCCCAATATAGTCTCCGTCATAAAAGCTTCTCTTTATTTTTTTCCGTTTCAAACGCGCTGTGCACACTGGGCATAGGCCATACCTCGGGGGTTCTAACTCTGGGGTCCGGGGGAAGGAAGGAGGGAGCTCGCACTATTGGAACTCGTGAGCTGAGAAGGCGCTGGCCTCTGTCCCTCCCCCACAGAGAAGCCTCGAGGGCCGTGGACAGCGGCGTCTGGTCCAGTCAAGGCCCGGGCCTGCCGCTCAGGGCCCCCGTGCCAAAGCCCGGTCTGGCAGCTCTCCTTGCTCCAAGGTCTAGGTTCCCCGGACAGTCTCCACATGGCCCTACACAAAACAGCCCCCAGAGTGGGAAGGGACGGGCTGGGGGTGAAGGCCACGTTTCTGTTAAGGACCCGCTTCTGTCCCCTTGCCTCTCTCTGTGCATGTCCTTTCCGGCCCCGTCTGCGGCTGGCTCCTTAAGGGTGAGACTGCACAAAAGCTCTCGGTTCTGGAAGAAGAAATGCGGGTAATGGGTGAAGTCCGTTCTAGAAGAGGCTCCCTCCCCGTGGCCCCCACGCCGTCAAGGCTCAGGCTGGTTTTAGAGCGGAATAAAGGTTTCTGCTATTCAAAGCCACCAAAGCGTGCTCGGTACGAAACATAAATAAAATAGGAGGTGTGCTGGAGGGGACAAAACCACGCACAGAAATATCTTGTATTTTTAGACGGACGAGCTGGGTGGAGGGAGAGACAGACCTGCTGGGCCCTTGCAGCCTCGCGCTTCCGTCGAGGGTGATGCTGGGCCCGTGACTCCCTCTTCTCTTCTCGCTTCTCTGTCAACGGGACACCTGACCTGCGGGGGGCGGGGTGGCTTGGAGTTTGCTAAAAACGGAATAATGATGCTCAGACCCAAGCAACGTAGTTTATTTGGGTTTCTTTTAAGCTGGGCACATATTTCCGTGGAAAGGATAAGAGCTGGTCGGTCTGCCGGGGAGGAAGACAGCCACTCAGCCCATTGCCTGGTTCTACGGAGCTGCCCGACCTCCGACCTTGTTCTCGATTCTTGAGGACAAAACACATTCAGTGCCCTTGTCTGATTTCGTGGAGAAACTGCAGCATGGGAGGATGGAACGCAGCTCGTCCGCCAGCAAACGGCTGCCTCGCCCGGGCTGTGATCTTGTGTTCTGAGGACACGTTAGGTCCCGTGTGGTTGGGCCGACGGCCGAGTTCAGAGGCTGTGAAAACCCAGTCTCCTTAGTTCTTCCCTGGCAACGTGCTACCTGCCATACTGGGACATTTATTCAGAGATTTTTCTGCTCCGATCTCTCCCCGCCCCTGCCCCATGTTCACCCCTGACCTCTGTGGTACTCGCAACACACTCGGGTTTGTAAATCTGTCTCCACTCGCTTTGCATCTTTGCTTTCTATTTGCCAAACAGTGGGAGTTAGGATGGAAGGGGTCACCTGGTCCCCTTCACATTCTAGGATGAGGTCCCCCTTTCTGTACAGGCGGATTGAAGGTTACTCTGTTTCAGATTGGGGTTGAGCCTAAAAGCCCCTCCCCGCCCCAATCCCAAGTCTGTCGCCCGATGGTCACCGTCAGCAGAATGACATCAATACCCTCCCTCGTAGCTTGAGTCAGACCAGGTTCATGCATTATTGGAGATTCAAAAAACTCGTTCGCAAGATTAAGCTATCTTACTTTGAGGCCTTGTAGAAAGCAGGTGATGTCCTTGATTGTGAAGAACTGGAGTCGCTAGCAGATCACAGGCCGTGGTGATAAGATCACCCAGGTGAGAAAGATTGGCCCTTGAATTTGCAGCCTGTCATTAGTCACAGACACTCACTGCCTTGTGGAAATTTGGAGCCACACTTCCGAATGCTTATCTGGGACTTGAATAGAGTTACCATGACACATCGGAATGAGGTTTCTTTTAAATGTCACGATGTTACGAAATGACTCCAGCCCACTCTTGAACCTTCTTCAGGTTGGGAGCTGGGCTATCACCAGCCCCTTTCCGGTTTTCACATGAATCACAGAATTTTGACCCTGAGTGCCCTTAGAGGCTGACCTTCTCCGAGTCCCTCACGTCCCCAGTGTGGTGACGAGGACGGAGAAGGCAGCTTCTTTGCCGATGTCCACAGGAACTGGGGGCGGGGGGGGGAGGGACCAGTGTGTGTTCTGATCCTCAGTTCAGGCGTGGATCCCAAATGGCCTCCTGGTCCTGGATCCCATTTGTAAAACCGTAGAGGGTGAGTCCAGTGTAATTTGTTATATGGAAGATTGGATCATCGCTTCACAGTGTTCATTTATTCAGTACAAATATTTATTGACAGCCCACCGTGTGGCTGGAACGGAATCACTGGAAGAAAAAATTGCCTAACGTCCTGAGAGAGGATGTTGTCCAATGTTCCCACACCTGGCTCATGTTAAGCCATCACCTGTGTTACCTGACTGAGAAAACACAGATCCTGCAACCCGGTCCCCGCTGTCCCTGGGGTTTGGCAGGTCTGGGGTGGGACCCGGGCAACTTTATTTTAAAATAGTTCCCCAGTGATTCTCACAACCTGCCAGGCTTGGGTCCCGCAGCCTCCTTCACTACCTCCATTGGGCTGAGTGGATTTCCCAAGGTGACACGCACTTTACGGGTGAGGAAACTGAGTCTCACACAGAGTAAGTGGGTTTTCCCAGGTCACAGGGCTAGCTAGGAATGGACAGGTTTAATGCTGCTGCTTCTCTGTAGCTGGGGCTTCCTGTGAGATTGCCAGGAGCAGAGTTATCGGGGGGGACCCTGGCCCCCACCAGCCTGTGCTGCAGGCTGACGAGACAGCAGCAGGAGTTGTGACATTGCCTTCAGGTGAGGACAGGGTCTTCTCAGGACCCTGTGGTCTTGAAGCTTTCTGCTGGTGGGATATTATGCCAACAAACACAGGGAGTAGGGAAAAGGAGGGTTTTAGCCTCCATTTGGGTTTAGGTGACTTTGCCCTGAATTTTAAAGGGAGAATTGTGCTCATAGAGATATAATAACTGAATGAATGTTTGAAAGGATAATGATTTAATCCAAGAACTTTGATTAAACACTTGCTATGTGCTAGCCGAGAAAGATCTGGGATTGCACTATTCACTCAGATATTGAAAGGAACACACAAAGGCCATCAGGATTTTGATGTGAACTGCCACATTGTGTCAAAGCCCTGGGAAACCACACTGAGAAACAGGGTATGTTCTAGAGCCCCGCCTGAGGTTTTAGACGGGTAAGCACACAGGGCTGCTGGATTTCACTCCGGCTATACAGAGATCATTGCTAGCACTGCATGGAGTACTCACCGGATACCAGGCACCTTCACAGATTAATTTTATCCTTCAAGGTGGATGTTATTCTCCCATTTTATAGCTAGGAAACTAAGACCGAGCTAGTTAAAGGATTGACTGAAGCCACAGAGACGCAAAGTGATACAGCTGAGACTCAGAGCCAGGTGTGCCAGTGGAAGGCAGGCAGACGTGCCCTGGCTCCCTGCCTGGCTTTGTCTAAGGGTCACTGTGTGTCTCACCAGACACGACGTTTACTGACGGCACGCCGATTCGCTTTTATGTTCCCTTCTGCACCTGACAAGTTCTCCACACAATGTAAAGAAGCTGCGTACTGAAGTAGAGACTGTAGTGCGGGAGGCCCCCCTCCACGCACAGAAACCTGCAGCTTTTAGTTGTTTGCGCACGAATCTATTTCAAAACAAGAATAAATGGCTCGGAAAGTAAGATGGATTAAACGTAAAATTGTAATTGTTGAAATTATTTTTTTCTCTTGGTGTTCCCTGAACAAGTTAAAAAGAAAATCTGATTGTATGGTGAAAGATACTACACGCACAAAAAACCAAACCAAACCAAACCTAACAAAAAAGCCATATTTTTTTTTTGTAATTTTATCAATGGTTTTTTCCTGAAGCTTTTGCTGCCTTTTCAAAATTTGGAAGAAAACAATAAGGTCGATGATTCCTTTCATTCATTTCAGGAGAACGTTGGTCTATTTGTAATAATAAAAAGATTTTTCAAAATTAATTAAATTAACATAGTTTCAATTGTAGAATTGACTTTGGCATCATGCGGCGAACACACCGCGATAAACTCGGGAAAGCTGAATTGTGGTAACCATGGTAACAAAGTGGGGAGGCAAAGACAGCTCTCATCGCATCCCGGGAAGCGGGGACAACGCTCTGAGATAGTTTGGCCTGCTAGGCATGCCGTAGGTCGCGATGCATGCTGGGTCTTGGCAATATGGCGTCCTCCTTGATGTGCTGATGAGAGGAGTTTCACTGTAGCTTCAAACCAGAGGGCAAAACTCCCCAAACCCAGTCACCCCACATTACCCGTTTTCTCCGCGGCTCCGTGTCGCCCGTTTCCCAGGACTCGTTTTCGGGCAGGAGCGCGCCACGGGGCCGAAGGTCAGGGCCGGCCAGGCCGCGCGGACCTGGGGCTAGGGAGCCGGCTGCGGGCGAGCACGATGGGCCGATCCTGGCTCTGGTTGCAGCAGCTGCGGCGAGTGCGGGACCCGCAGGGCTGAGAGTGGCAGGGGGAGACCCGAGGCTCTCTGAACCTCTTCCCTTGGCCGGAGACCTCAGCCCAGGCGGCGAACCGGCACCGAGAGCGGGCGGCCTGCCTGTCCTCGGATCGGCCGAGGCGTGGAGGCCGAGAGCAGGGTCATCGTGAGGCCTGAAGTCCCGCACGCCTTTGACAGCTCGGCTCGCAGCTCCTCCGGGAACGGACGGCCTCCGGATCAGCCAGGGGCTTCGGACCTGGGGGCGCGTGCGTCTGAGCGGACGGAGCTCCTCGGGCTGCCCGGTCCCCCCACCCGCCCCCGCCCCGGCTCTTCCCACCGCCTCCGACTTCCCGCTCAGAGTTCGGAAGAAGGACCTCGGCAGACTTTTTGCCCGAGTGAGGGTCCCCGCACACTCGCCATTCATTTCTCTTTCTACTCCCCCTTTCCTATTATTTCACCCGTTCTGGTGCACCCTAGTTTTTAAGGCTGGAGGTTCTTGAGCGCTTGCTGCCAAGGACTCCCCCACCCCCACCCCCCCTGATGGAGTCCGAGATGCTGCAGTCGCCTCTTCTGGGGCTCGGGGAGGAAGACGAAGCCGACCTTACAGACTGGAACCTGCCTTTGGCTTTTATGAAAAAGAGGCACTGTGAGAAAATCGAAGGCTCCAAATCCTTAGCTCAGAGCTGGAGGATGAAAGATCGGGTAAGTGGGTTCTGTCCGTGCCCCTTGGACCTTGGTAGTTTTTTCCAACGAAGAAAAAAAGTTTAGAGCCAAGCGCGAGTCCTTGCGAAAGCTGCGATTTTTTTTTTCCTCCCAGCCACATGTTGCAAGTCAACGAAAAAGCACAGACCATTTCAGACTCCAGTTTTTGGCTGTTTCGGTTAGTAATTCACTGGATAGTGTTAATTCAAACTAAGTTCTGATTCAGATAATAAAAGTTAATAAGCAAGTTGGAAAATACAGCGTTGTAAGTATTTACATGCTCTAGAGGAAAGACAACTTGGGATATAGTACTTGTACCCACGTGGTTAATTAAGCTGCTGTGGTTAGTTTACTTCCTTAGTCCAAGCTAGGCTAAGTGCAGAAGTCTCACAGTGTGCTAGGAAACAAGATGACTGGCAAATGTTCAGCTAGTAACAAATTAATGCAAAGTTATTTTAAAGTTACAATGAACTTCAACAATTTGTCTTGAATCCAGACTTTCCTCCTTTTATGTGGTGTCATGTTGCTGTAACTCGGAAACAGAATTTCTCCAGTAGCGAAGTTCTAGTATGATGGGTTGGAAGTTGGGTCCAGGTTTTAGGAGGGTCCCCGTGGTGTTGGAGTGTGGACAGCAACTCACAAGCAGCTAGTAGTAGGAAAGAAAACAGCCAATTTTGTTGGCTCTGTCCTTAATCAACTACCATCTGTTTCTGGGTATCCAAAGCAAATGAGTGGGACCATCTCATCTATGCACACTTATTTGTATTTTTGTGATTTATTTTCTCTTAGAGACTGCATTTATTTGGACATTTTGGTGGTATAAGGGGGATAGTTGGGGTTACAATGCATTGTGATTGTCCTGGCTTATGAATGTGTTTATATGAGATTTTTTTTTTTTTTTTTTTTTTTTTTTTAGTATACGATGCTGAACATATGTAAGGTTACCCTATGGTAATTCTTGTAAGTCAATCAGTGGTAACTAGTGCTTCAGTTATTGATTTGGCTTACTTTTTAAAGGTTAGGAAAATTTGTTTCATCCCAAAGTGATTTAAGGAGACCAAAAGAGAAGGTCATTGGAAGAGGTTGTTATGCAGTCTGTTTCACGGATGTCTGTAGTACTAATTATATAGTTCAAAGCTTTTGTGGTTGTTCGGCATACATAAAAATTTTTATTTTAAAGTTACCGTTTAACCATTTTTTTCAGTTTTAGCTGGACAGCATTTTTCCCCCTCCTTTTGAAATGTGGTTTCCTCTGCCGGAACCCATGCTCAAACTATTAAACTGATTAATGGGTATATTTTTTGACCTTTTAATTAAAACATTAATTTGTGAGTGATCAACATTTCCTGATGAGCTTTTCAGAGGTTATTAGGAGAAAGAAGAGTTCCATGAGCCTGAGTAATTACTGAGATTGCTACTTAGGAAAGAGCGGGGAGGGGACGGAAAAAGTTTGCTGTATCTGACATTTGCAAACGCGTGAGGAAGGAACTCAGGAGCTAAGAGTTTGGTTTCAGTGTGTGGGAGCTTGAGTCTTAGCTTCCTAGTAGTATCCCTCCCCTGGTTAGGCTCAAGGGGACCTTTTTAGCATACCCTAGTAGGACAAAGGCTGCAAATTCAAATGATAAGGTTTGGAAGGTAGCATAAGTGAATGAAACAGGCCAGATATAAGAAGAATCCTGGCAGATTCAAAGGTGAACGGCTGCTGACATTTGACTTGTGTCTGATTTTCGGGAGTGGGGATTGGGGAGCAGTGAGCACAGCCACTGGGGTGGGGAGGGGGCCGGCCTTTCTGTTGCTCTTTTTTCCTTTGAGAAGAACAGGAAACTTACAAAAAAATTTTTTTTTTAATGTGAAGTATTCCAATTTCAAACATTTGGCATGATTCAGATGTTAAAAAACACGAAGCAGTCCATTTGTGGGGCTGCTTCGGGCCGGCGGTCACCCAGCTGTGACTTGGGTTCCCTTAGAGCAACTGCAGGCAGCCGCTCTGGCGCTAGGGGTCTGGAGCCCGCAGGTGGCGTCCAGGCCGTGCTGTCTCCCTGTGCTCGAGGGACCTCCACAGTTGTACAGCAGCAGGTGCTGGCCCGGTTGTCCTGTGCGGGCACCATGCGGGCCGCCCCCCGTGGACTGTCCCCCGTGGACTGTCCCCGTGGACCGCTGACTGCCCAGTGCGCTCAGCCTTCACTTCCTCCCACGGTCGAGGTGCAGTTGCAAATACTTTCACTTTGTGTGTGTGTGTTAGTGGTTACTTACTGCTGTCCTACTTAGTGGGGTTGCTCAAGGTCCCTAAAACTGACATCCTTGCTGAAGTTCACCGGTGACTCCTATAAGCATTCTGCCCCTCAACGTGTGGCCCCTTCGCGGAGCGGCACACCCGGCCGCTCTCGGGTGGGACCCCACAGTCTTTGTTTTGAATCGGCCCTGGTTTTCGAATGCTCTATTATTCCGTTCTAATTACTAAGTTACTGTTCGTTTAATGCGGTTATCATCAAGTCGGTTTGTTGTTTGGTTAATTCTGTGTGTAGTGAGTGATACAGATATGCATCAACGGCATTTGTGGCTTGTAATTTTCAAAGAACCAGGCTTATGTGAATGACAGTTCAGCACGCGTCGTTCACAGACCTGCGGCTACAACACACGCGCCTGTCTCTGCTGCCCATGGTTTACTGCCATACTTTCTAGTTTCCACGGAGCTCCTTGTCCCGCCGGAACGTGGGCCTCTGGGGTAACCGGTCTCTGGCGGAGCCTGTGCTTGGCATAGGTGGGCGGGAAATGGGGAGCTCAAGAGCCATTGCGCCGAGAGGGAGCCCTCGGCAGACGCGCTGCAGCGACAGGGGAGCAGCACGTGTGGGTGTGAAAGGTGAAGCCTTTGCTGCACCTCTGGGCCTGCTCGCCCTGCCTTGGAAGCCGTGCTCGGGTGAGCCTGCAGGAAGTGGCGATGCATTCACCCACGGCGCGGACCGGGAAGGCTACACGGCAGGACGTTACAGCACGGTTGCCCCCTCCTTTGCTCACCTCCAGCCTCCTGGTCTCCTCCTGCGAGCTCTGGCGGGGCACCGAGACCGCCCTCCTCCTGCACGAGACCTGGGCGCTTCTCTCGTGTGACCTCTCGGCTGCATGCGGGGCGCACCGCTCCGCCTGCGGCACCCCGGCCTTCCTCCCTCGCCTGCGTGCCTCCCGGTCTTCCTCGGAGGTCTCTGACCCCCTCGCCAGACGCCTGTGCTGTTGGACAGCTAAGTGTGGGGGCGCCCAGGACTTGGTCTTGGGCCCTATGCAGGCCGATCCCTCTGGGCTCATGGTGTAAAATGCCGCCCACGTGCCAGCGACCCTCAGACCCCGTCTCCAGCTCCGACCTGCCGCGGGAACGGGGTCTCAGACACCGGGTCGCCTGCTTGGCCTTGGTGTCCCCAGCGCTACCCACTCGCTGTTGGAGCTGCACGTCCAGGTTGCGCCCCTCCCTCTTCCCCCGCTCACCGCCCCGGCCAGCCCGTCCGTGGGGCCTGCCCGCTCCGCCCCCAAAGCCTGCCCAGCGGTGCCGCCTGATGTTGTCGCCACGCCGTGGGCCCAGTCCAGACACCCGCCATCTTTTGTCTGGACGATCACGGTCCAGTCCGTGTCCTGACTGGGCTCCCTGCTGTCGGTTCTGCAGGGGGTGGCCGGAGGCTCTCTCAGCAGTGTCAGTCACATTCTCTGGCTCCCTTGCGGGCCTCCCCACTGGCTGCCCCAGTGCTTGGAGGAGAAGGCAAATCTGCACCTGGTCCACAAAGCTCCTGGTCCAGCCTCACCTGTGTTTTCCTGCTACACAGATAGAAAGGCCTGGAATCTCCTTCCTTCTGACCCTTGCACACCTGGCCCCCTTTCCTTTGCATCCGGCCGCTAAGTCACTTCCCAGGGAGGCCTTCCCCACTCATACCACCCGGAGCAGTTTCCCCGTCACTCACGATCACTCTTTATTTCTCTGATACTTTTCTTTATGTTCCCACCCCCAGAATGGAGCTTTTTATCACAAGGCAAAGACCTTGTTTACACTGGTACTTGGGACAGTGCTTGGCACAGGATAGGGACTCAGTGAATATGTCCTGATGCAGAAGCGAATCGTTTACACGGCGTCCACACAGATTGTCTTTGAAGACTCAGTAGCACTGGAAGTTAGTTCAGAATCTTCTCCGTGTGACGGGCGAGGAGACAGACTGTAATTAAGTGACTTGCCCGAAGTGGCGAAGGTCACGTGGCTAGCGATGAGAGGAGGTGGAAATTGAGAAACAAAGTCTGGGTTAAAAACAAACAAACAGAAGTGTCACAGTGTCCGGACTGAAAAATCCACATCCAGAGGCCAGGGGGTCTGAAGCTGAACGCCCTGGGACGGCGACTGGGCCACGGTGGCAGCCACGCGGCCGCGGACAGGGCGGTGGCAGCCACGCGGCCGCGGACAGGGCGGTGGCAGCCACGCGGCCGCAGACCGGGGACAGTGCTGGCTGCGGCATCACCGTCGTCACAGCGTGCTGCGCGGGCTCGGGGACCCTGACCCTCCCAGGGGTCCGCATGATAGCTGAGGACGTCCGTGGCCTTGCCCACTGAGCCGAGGTCCACACTGACGGTGCACCAGGGGCGGTGGTGAGGCGCTGGCTTCCTAGCGTGGACCGAGGAGGTGGTGGCCGCTGGCCCAGCGGCGGCGTCTGCTGCCTGCCGTGCACGCGCAGCGAGAAGCTCGGGTTCCACCTGAGAGCGCCCGCGACGAAGCCGCAAGTCCGTCTCATTACGCCGTGGCTCTTCGGCGTGTGCCTGGTGACACTTCGTGCCAGCCCTGTCCTGGGAGGGGCCCATGGGGGTCACAGGCGGCACCGGGCACTGCTTTTCACCGACACAGCCAGGCTGGCAGAGGCCGACGGGCCGGCGCCGGGGATCCAGGCTCGGGCGCTCGGCCGACATTTTCTCAGAAGTGAGCAAAGTGAGCTGTCGCTTCGAGGCAACCAGCTGACACTGTGCGTTCATTGCCAGCGTTCTGGAAAACCTGCATCCGCCGCCGTGAGCGCTGCGGCTCCCAGAGCTCCCGGACCTTTCTCACGAGGTCATGGTGAGGTTCACGAACGTGATCGTTTTGCTAGTGTAGAGTGAAACGTGCCCACACTTGGAACACCTGCATAATTCAGTGAACCTGCGTTTTCAAACGACCCATGCACATGACAGAATCATCCGTGGATGAAGAGACCATTCAAAGTCAGGCTGAGGGATTTCAGCGTCACAGGGGACGCAGAGGTCATCGCTGTGGTTCCGGGCAGATTAGATAGTCTGTTTTATACTCCGTTCAGGTAGAGCGCTGCAAGCCGTGAGGAAGCCGCGGTTCGCGGAGTTTTGATGGACATCGGAGGGGAGGGTTCTCTGCTGTTTGGGTAATCGCCCTCCTGCCCTCTCCAGCCTCCTGTGCTTGCCAGCCCAGGTTTTCCTCGTCTGCTGCAGTCGGAATGGCGAGGCCTGACGGGTCAGGTGCGCAGCGCGGGAGCCCACCCACCTCCCATCAGGGCGAGCAGTAAAGAGATTGGCGACAATGTCGAACAGATTTTTGAAAGAGTTATTTTTCTAGAAATCTTTATTTGGCTATGTAATGAGTTTATAATTTTTAAATGAATTCATAAAAATATATTACTTTTTTTTGTTTTAACCTCTAATCTGGAAAATACTGATAAATATAACTCATAAAAACACTCTGGGAGTCTTTAGTGATCTCTGAGAGCGTAGAGGTGGCTTTTATCCAAAGGCTGAGACTTCTCAGTGTAGTTAAAAGACAGTGGGCATCTAATTAGGAAGAAGGGCTTGCCGGAAGCAAGCGTTTGGCCAGAAGTATCAAGCAGCGACTTGACCTCAGAAATTAGGTAACAGACATAGAGGAGGCCTGTTACGCCCTTTGCGCTTCGAGCCTGTGCTCGCGGGTGGCCTGAGTGACCGTGAAGGCGGCTGCCCTGCGTGGAGCGCAGAGCCGTCCGTGCCACCCCGGACTGCGGGTGCGCCCGGGGGCAGGGGGAGCCCGAGCTCTTGCTGGGTTCGGCAGAGCTTTACTGCTCAGTCACCGTGCCGTGCCGGGCGGGACAGACGCCAGCACCACGCGGGGTACAGTGGGCTGTGTTTACGGGTGAGGAGGACGCGGTTCTTGGCAGAACCTTGGCTTTATCTCAGATAAGCGAATCGTTCGCGTCGAACTCCACTTACGAAGCATAAATCAGTCACGTGGACCCGGCCTCACGCTCGGTGACTAGCGACTGGTGGGGTCGGTGATGGGGACGCCACGGAGACCGTGTTTTGACTGTGGTGGGGTGGAGGGCCTGGAGGGGGGTAAGAGGGGTGAGACTGGAGGTGGGAACACAGGCTGGGGTTGGGTAGCGATTACCCGGCGGGAACCACGGGCCGAGGCTGGAGAGCAGGCCGGGCCCTACGACGGGCAGGAGGGCGCACGACCGCGGGATCAGGGGTCAGGCGGGTTGGCGAGTGTGCCCGCAGGCGTCGGCTGGAGCACCTCTCTGCACTCGAAGTGTGCGCACTTCCCTTGGCATTCGTCATGTGACCCTCGTGGGCTTTTAATCTGCTTTAAAAAACGTGCTGTTCCAGTTCGAGCCACGTGCTGTGGGGGAAATGGGCGAGAACGCGTCTGCTCGCTGTCACCTGGAGGGACGGCAGGCAGCGTGCGGCGGGGGCGGCGCGTCCCCCGGGGTTCTGCCTGTGCCCTCCTCGTTCAAACGTGTCACAGAGTGCCTCAGGAGTCTGCCCTGCCCAGAACGGGCGAGCTGCAGTCGGGAGGCCTTTTCTTCTCGTGAGTCTAGTTAAACACACGGAAAAGGCCGCGGTGACCGCGTGGCGCGTGGCCTGTGGTGTCAGCCGTGGTGACCGCGTGGCGTGCGGTGTTCTGCTTTAGCTGTGTGCCCGGGCCCTCACCCTGCGGGCGGGTGCGGCCTTCACCCAGGAGGCCTGCGGGCCCGCTGTCTACGAGTGAGATTCGGGGCTCCTTGGCGTTTCGGGGGAAGTGGCGGTTCTTACACGCATTTGTACCGGGGACCGTGGACACGGGAGGCGCGGCCCTGGCAGAGCTCCATTCATGGAGAAGCGGCGGCCGCATGTGAGGCTGGCGAGGGCGGCTTGGCAGGAGCCCCGCCTGCTGGGCACTCCTTGGCCCCTCCGGGCGGGGTCGGAGTGGGCGCAGGCTGGGCGCGGGCGAGCAGGGAGGGAAAGGGCAGCGAAGCCACGGGAAGGAAGCGATTTGTGGAATTCAGCAGTTCGCTGATGTTCCTTGCGCGCTCCGCGTGGGCATGTTGGCGAGTGACCCGCTCGCAAGGCCACCACCAGATTTTGGGGACGGTGGGTAACAGCGCAGGAGGCGGGCCAGGTGGGCGGTGCGTGCACCCG
>JAQQSQ010000581.1:0-14183 GCA_028627145.1 Eidolon dupreanum
GTAGTGTTCAGGAAATGTGTGCTGAGCTGATACATAAATCTCATTGATGAGTCAAGGAAGACTCATCACTGAGTTTCTCTGTCCTTCTATGTGTCGCATGAGAGACTTGAGCTAATAGACACAAAAATGTTCTGAATTGTAAATAACATAAATAGATTATCGCAATGGATTATTGAGAGCAGCAATATAAGTCTAGCATAGTGGTTAAGTGTAGGCTAAGAACCTAGACTTCCTGGGCTCAATCCCAGCAGAGACGCTTACTAACTAGTTAAGTGACCTTGGGCAAGTCACTTAACCTCTGACTCTCAGTTTCTTCACCTGAAAAATGAGAGAATAGTAACTATGGTGAGAGAGCAAGTAAGTTAATACCTACTGTTTGAATATCACTGAGAAATTTTTCCTGGCTTGCACAGGCAAAATTAGTTTCTCTCCCCTGAACTCAATCAACACTCTGTTCATATGACCATCACAGTGGGTGCCACTTAATACAGGAATAAAAAACAAGATGTCCCATTAAATTCGAATCTCAGATAAATTAGAAATCATTTTTAATTATAATATGTTGTACATATTGCACAGGACTCATACTATACTACACTATAAATACTCTAAAAAAATTTCTAAGTTAAAATTTAACTGGGTAATATTTTTCCCCCTAAATCTTCAACTTCAGTTTTTTGCCACCCCTACCCCCACAACAAACATACACTTTGTGGGGGAAGAACCATACTTATTTAACTTAATATCCTCAGAACCTAGCAGAGTTCCTAGCACACAGTAGGTGCTCAATAAGTCTTTGACAAATGGATGCAGAGAAACTATTTCCATAAAAGGCAGCACATCCTGCCATCGAGCAGTTCCAATTATTTTGTTGTTGTTCTAACAGAGCTACACAGCTTGATTGTGAGACCAGCTAAATTTCTTCTACAGAATCCAATGCTCTAAGTGAGTAGCATTGCTCTCTAATTAACACCTGAAAATTACCAGGAGTTTAATTGTGCCCACGTTCCACTCTATAAATTCCAACCTGCTCATACATTACCTTGAAGCATAACAAGGGCCACCATATTATAAAACAAAGCCAGACACCCATTCAGCATTTTTAAGAGCTTTCCAGGTACCATGTATTGGACTAACAATGAGGGACACAAAGACGAATAAGACACAGACCACGTCCTTCAACAGCAGGTTTTATAACCTAAACGTTAGAGTCAGAAAAGAAAACAAACACAGGAAAAATGTTGTCATTGAACTAAGGAAATTGAGGCCTCAAGAGAATCACATGTTAGTTCAAAAGAACGTTTTTCTCTTTTCAAAGCAGAGAAAATTTCCCTTGATGTGCACCAGCCTAGGAGTCAGCATCCTCCTTTCAGAACACAGAGTGATGTAGTTCAGGTCTACGAGCTTTCCCTCCAGACCTGGAAAGATCAGTTACTTCACATAACAGTCTAGAGTCAAACCCTGGGAGTCAACTTTCCTTGCATTAAACACTTTTCTTAAAGTTAGTGAAAAACTCATTTTTGAAACTAGATTCTTTCCTGGCTCCATCAAATCAGGAGCCCCTTGCTATCTTGCCTTCTATCATAAATCCCTATGCCCTTTCAAAAATATTTTGATCTTGAATTTTATTGACCATGGGAAGAAGGGTAGAACATGGCAAGCCATCAAAGAAGAAAGGGGTATGAAAGAGCCTTAAGAACGCAAAGAGCTTGTCTTTGCTTTGCCATCAGAATGAAAGCGCAGCCTCATCCATGGTGTCCCTGCTGCTCACAAAATAGTAAAACTTATTTTTTAAAATGTGAATTTATAACAGGCCTGTAGTAGTCAAGTCACTGTATGGTGCTGAGTCAGGGAGTTACAAGCATGAAAAGTTAATTGGCCCCATGGTGAAGCTATTTGTAAAAAGTGGGATGAGTTTCAGAGATGAGATTTGGTGTGGACCTACTTAAGATGACCTAATGGTAAGTGAAAGGGAATCATGCACATACACATAGATCTTTAAGTTTCCCAAAACATTTGTTCTTCTTCCCCTTACTATTAAAGTATCTCATTACTCATCTTCTGAGAAAGTGTGAAGTTCTGCAAGACCTAAATCTCATTAAATCTCGAAAAAATTTAAATTCCATCACCCAAGATTTCAATATATGTGTAAAGGAGAAGCAGAGAAATGTTTTCTTGGCTAATTAAAATCACAGATGTTTTAACCTGGAAAAGTTCTTAAAGAATATGTTTTCTAAGTTTTGTTTTAGAAACAAGGAAACTGGGTTTCAGAAAGCATGAGGACCTTGCAGAATCTGATCACCCTGTGAGCACACCAAGTTCTGTGGCAATCCTGGCACATGAGCTTGCAGTGATCAATAAATACCTATTGACTAAGTATATAAATCTCATTGGCTGAAGACAAGGTGAGACATGTTAGGGTTTCTCAGTACCTCTAAGTATTTTGTTTTGCTTCATAATAATACTTACTTATTGCTTAGAGAATGCAGACAAAGGCAGAATGGTATTTAAAATTCATTCTGACTGTCAACTTTGAAATAAAATTCCCTCTCAATAGAAATTGAGAACTCTGGTAGTTTAGCATTTCACATAAGCAAGCAGGCAAAATGTTCGTCACGTGACTGTTTCTGTATCCAGAGAACACATATGCATCTAATTTTCTATCTTTACCTGATGAAAGGGGAGGCATTAATGGATCTGAAGGCACACAGCTAATTCAGGGAAGAGCCCAGACTAGATGCCCAGTCTCCTACCTCCCAGAATAGGGCTTGAACAACAATTCCCAGCTGTCTTGGCTTGTGGGAGACCAGGGTCCATGCTTCCCAAAGCAGCTGCCCTTGAATGGGAAGAAACGACATGCAGAATGAATATTGCATAACAAACTCACCTAATATTTTCATCTTCATTCTAAATACATTTACAGCTCTGTTTCTTCACTCAGTCAGCAACCGTGTTCTGTTGACCCACTATGTGGCAAGCTGAGCACTTAGATGACACCACTTGGATACTATTGGACAGGTATGGTGCCTGACCTGCAGCCTACACTCCAACGGGGAGAGAGGACTAAGGGGGCAGAAAAAAAAAAAAACCTCCAGAAGCTTCCCAAAAAGTGAACTTTTGGATAAAATATGTTATATGTGAAGCACTAAGAAATAAGTGCATTTAATAATCGGGGAGGGAGATGAAAAAAACAGGATATCAAGAGAAACATTATTTTCATTCTACAGCTAGAAACTTAAAAATGTGCATTTATATTGTGTTAGTAACATCTCTTCCCTTGAAAAGGAGCATGTCTGTCTCTAACAAGCCATTTCAACTCATAACAAACATTACAGTCTTGTTTGAACCAATCAGAAAATGTATAAGTCCCCTGGGGTGGGTTCCTTATCCACAGTAACCGCCATTCAAATATTGGGTCTCCTCTAAATTGCCATTCCCTGGGGAGGAGATATAGCCCATTTCTTGTTCTCATTCTCATTGCATCCACCACAGCAATTTTCAAGTACCTTTATCTCAGGAACCCTTTTCACTCTCAAAAATTAAAAATAAAACTACTGTATGACCCAGCAATTCCACTTCCGGGTTTTTATACAAAGACATACAAAATACCAATTTGAAAGCTTTATGTACCCTGATGTTCATTGCAGCATTATTTATAATAGCCAAGATATGGAAGCAACCTGAGTGTCCATTGATAGACAAATGAATAAAGAGGTGGTACATAAGTACAATGGAATATTATGCAGCCGTAAAAAAAAAAAAGAATGAGATCTTGCCACTTGTGACAACATGGATGGACCTAGAGGGTATTATGGTAAGTGAAATAAGTCACACAGAGAAAGACAGGTACCACATAATTTCACTGATAAAGATGAACTGGAACTTTAAGCATAGATCCAGCAAGCAAATATATGGGAGGCGCTAGGGCTTATGGAAGTTCTTGCTTTCTGTGTAATCAAAAGAACCCTATCTGTATGAGAATCCTACAGGAAGAACTCTATGTTTATAATAAAGCTCTATGGATCTAACTTCCCCTTCCATTAACTACTTTTTCCCTTATATAAATACCCCTCCATCTTGGCACACAGGCCAGAGTGTGCACATGGCTTGCCACGTCTGCATGCTCTGGGTTGCAACTCTTTCTTTCTCTTGAATAAATTCTTTTGGTGATGAAACACAAACAAACATATATAATGAGAGGCACAGATGCAGTAAAGTAAAGCAGAGCAAGCGACAGATTGTGACGGGGGTCAGGGAGGGTGCCATTTTAGACAGGGTAGTTAGTGAAGCCCTGAGGTGGCCCAGGAGAGAGGATCTCAATAAAGAGAGTGTGTGAGTATCATCTGTAGGAAGAAAATGTTCCATAGCGGGAACTAGATGTGTAAATGCCCTGAGACCATATCAAGCCTGATTTGTTCAAGCAACTACAAAGAAGCTTGTGCAGCTAGAGCAAAGAGCATGAAGGGCAAGAGTCTGACTTCATACTAGAAAAGCTGAGACATCAGCAGACTTTGAAGGACTTCATTACATAATCTGATTTAGATTGTACAGAAACGACTCTAGGGGCTGTGAAGACCTGGCTGATGGAAAGCTGGAGGGAGCAGGGGGAGTGGTGAGGAGGCCTATAGAAACCCTGGTTGGTAGAGACAGATGCTCAGAGCAGAAAAGTCAGATGTGGCCACCCTTGGGAGAACAAGTCTGGCAGGATTTGCTGATGAGCTGCCTGTACAGAATTAAAGAGCAAAATCAAGGATGACTCTTGGGCTTTTTTTTTTTCTTGGTTTGAAAAACCAGGCAAATGAGATGCCATTTACTATGAGAGGGAAAACTGGGGAGAAATTAAGTGTATTTAAATGTTCAAGTAGATGTGTTGAGTAAGCTATTAGATATATAATTCTGGATCTAGGGTGGGGGTGCAGCAAAGGGCAGAGTTAGGACTAGAGGTATAAACTTGACTATAATCAGAATAAAAATGGTGCTCTAAGCCACCAGACTGGACAAGACCAGAAAAATGCAGAGAAGTGAGTAAGGATACTATAACACAGAGAAATTGGGGTGAAGAGAAGGAGCCAGTCAGGACCCTTAAAAAAGACAGCGAATGAAAGGAAACCAGAAAAGCATGGTGTCCAAGAAATTGAAGGAAAAGAATGACAATAAAGGAGCCAGTGACAAACTGTCAAACACTGCTGGAGTCAAATGAGAGGAAGTCTGAGAGCTGACCATAAATTTGACAAGAGTATTACTTGGCCATGAAAAATGAAATCTTATCATTTGCAATAACATGGACAGACCTAAAGGATATTTTGCTAAGTGAAATAAGTCAGACAGAGAAAGAAAACTACTATATGATCTCACTTATATGTGGAATCTAAAAAACAAAATAAATGAACAAACAAAACAGAAATAAACTCATAGATATGGAGAACAAACTATTGGTTGCCAGATGGGAGAGGGGTTGGGAGTGAGTGAAAAAAAACAAAAGGGTTAAGAGATCCAAATTGCTAGTTATTAAAATAGTCATGTGGATGTAAAGTACAGCATAGGAAATACACCAATAATATTGTAATAACTAGGTATGGTGTCGACGGATACTAGACTTATCAAACTGGGGGAATCACTTTGTAAAGAATATAAATATTTAATCACTATGTTGTACATCTGAAACTAAGATAATATTGTATGTCAACTGTAATTTAAAAAATAAATTTAAAATTTAAAAAAATTTTTTTAAAAAAAGGTGTCAGGGAAAAGAAGATTTATAGACTGACCACAGCATGTTATAGGTCATGGGAGGGAAGCGAGCTAGAGACTAACATTGCCAGGTATTATTGCTCTAAAGATAAGCAAAGAAACAGGACTGCGCTTAAAGGGGATGTTGGAATTTAGGGAGGGTTTGTTTTGTTTTGTTTTGTTTTACTAGAAGTTGTTGCATGCAATGCAAATGCCTTGAAACCATGACAAACTCTATACAGATCATACTATATCATGCTTTGCCATATATTTTTAGAACAGAAGTGTTTTCCACATTTAAATCAATTAATAAATATTTATTCATACTCCTCGTGTATGTCACATCAGTTTCCAAGCTGGGTGCCAGTGATACAGAGACCTAAGAAAGAAGCCTGGAGTCCCAGAGGTCACCCGAGGGGCAGGCAGGCTTCACTTCAGTGGGGAAGTACCACAGCATGCTCTTTCCTGAGGCAAGATTCCTGTGCCCCTTACGAAGGAGTGCACTACCTTCTCCCTCGTTCTTTCTGTATGAAAGTCTGAACTATAAGATATCTCTCTTAGGTTTGCCTAAACTGTTGGAGCTCCACAGCCTGACTCTAATCAAGGAGGAGTGCACGCTGGCTGAGAATGCTGAAAAGTGCCATTCCCACGGGATAGCATTAGAGAAGAATAGCAAACTCTCATTAGCATCTGCGTGTGCCAGGCACTGCCCTGAGCCTTTACTTACATTTGATTCTCCTAAGAACCCAGTAAGTTACATGTTACTATGACACCTATTTTACAGATAAGGAAACTGAGGGGCTGCCCAAGGATACACAATTAACAAGGATCCCTAAAGGGAGAAGAGGTGCTAGGTTTATGTTTCTTATGTTTTCCTCTTTAAAAAAAAATTCTATTATACCAGCTTTATATTTACAGAAAGCTTGCAAAAATAGTACACTCCTCCCCCAGCTTTCACTAATGTTAACATCTGATGTGACCACAGTACAACGATCAAAACCAGGAAGCTGACATTCATGCAATACTGTTAACTAAACTGCAGACCTTATAAGACTTCCACCAGTTTTTCCACTTATGTCTTTTTCTGTTTCTGGAACCAGCATTCCATTTGGTGTTTGTTTCTCCTTCTTCTCCAATCTGTGACTTTTGAAGAGCACTAATTGGATATTTTGTAGATGATATATCATTGGATATGTCTAATGTTTTCTCGTAATTAGGAGGAAGTTATGGATTTGGAGCTAGAACAGCACAGAGGCACTTGCTCTTACTACATCCTATCACAAGGTTGTTACTGGGGATGTTAACTTTGCTCACTTGGTTAAGATGGTGTCTACCAGGTTTCTCCATTCTAAAGTTGTTGTTTCCACTTTGTTATTGGTAAATATCTTGGAGGAAATACTTTGAGACTATGCAAATATCCTACATCTCCTCAAAATTTTACCATCCATTGATGGATACTGTCTGCAACAATTAGTACTGAGAAGTTTGCCTAATGGTGATTTTCTATTTCCCTCTTTCTGTTTACATACATTCATAGGAATTCTCTGTAAGGAAGAGCTGTCCCTTCTCCTTCAACTATTCATTCATTCAACTATTCATTTATATCAGTATGGGCTTATGGATATTTTTCTCCTATGGGTTATAGTCCAATACTAGCATTATTTATTCTGTTGCTCCAATTGTTCTAGTTTTGGTTTTTGGGAGCCCCTTCAGGTTGACTTCTAGCTCTTATGACAAGCTAAGAGAGCTTACAAGCAATGACACTAAGTAATGAGAATGCTAAGTAACCAGGATTTGGTTTCTAAACAAATTCTCCAATAAAACAAATCAGGAATCCTCAAAAAATGGTTGCTTCCAGGGCTGGGAAGTAAAAATTCAAGGTAAACTTGAAACATCTAACCATGCCAGAAAGTGACAAAGTGCTCAAATAAGGATAGGGATGCATATTCATTGCCATGCCTGGTACACAGTGGGTGCTCAATACACATTTGTTGGTTGAATGAAAGCCTCAAGGATGATAGTCTCACCTGAGAGCAAGTGCTCAGGCCACTGCGGGTATGTGCCCAGGGTCACCAGGTATTCTCAGTGACTCCTCAAACAGCCTGCAGTTGTCCAGGGAAGTTGTCCAGCACACCTACCTGAGTCCCATACCCAGTGAGGACCCAGGAAGTGACTCCGAGGAAATTGGCACTAACACGGCCTCTTTATTAGGCACCCCAGACTGTTGCCTTGTATCTGCTGTGGGGGGAGATTAAAGCAGCCACCCTACAGATCCCCCTTGCACATCTGCCTGCATTGCTGGCCTGGCTCAATCTGGCAAATGTTCTTGCCCTACTGGTTGAAGGGCATTCCACCGCGAGTGGGCTGGTCCTCTGCAGGAGTGGGTGTCTTGCCTTCCAACAATCCAGAGGGAAAGATAAAGTGATCTCATAGATATACGGAACTGAAAACAGTGCTTGGTACATGTTATGTGTTCAACAATGTGAGATTTTATCATTAATATCAATATTTCTAAAAGAAGAAGGCTGAGAAACTGTTTATTTTCTAATAGCTTTCCTGGAAGTTGCACCCTCACCCCTCAGAAGATATCTAAAACAGAATGAAAACTGAAGGCTTCCTTTATACAGTCTTGGGTCACAGGTCCCCAGAAAAACAAAGCCCACCCCCGCCCCCAAGGTGAACGGGAAATAGGCAAACCATCTGCCCAGAAGACAACGCACTGACTCTTCCCCAAACCCTTCTAGGCTGCTTGGCTGGTTTGGGTGAAGGAGGAGGGAGCAAGGGTGGCCAACGTAACCTGGAGGATGTGCCTAGAGGCCCTGGGCCATTTTCATCATGGCAATTCCATTAGAAACATACACCCACATGGCCTGGGTCCTTTCTGAATTGGGGAAGGGCCTCTGGTGACTTCATTCAGGCCTGCTTAGCAAAAGCCCTTTCTGGCTAATATTAATTTACTAAAGGAAGCATCCTGGCTTCTATGCTAAACAGAGCTGAATGGATGTTCCTGACCCTTCCACCCATCAAAATATTTCTAGTAATCTTAATAAAGCTTTGGAGAAACTAAATTCAATAAGCCTTTCCCTTTTCTTTTCCCTTTCTCCTTCCCCTTTCTCATTAGCACAACCCATCATTGTTTTGTCCATGACTGTAAAGTGAACCAGGTCATAGGAGGCTCATCTGGTTGGGAAAAGCATGTGTGTGGATATGAGGCTGATTCTGTTCGAATCCCCAGGGGAAGTGGTGTGTGAGAGGTGTAGGCATCACAGTGCTGAGGGGCATGACAGGCCCAGAACCAGCTGGCCCAGGCTGCAACTGTGGAGGAAGGAACCTAAACCTTCACCTCACCCCACACCCTACTCAGCTTGACGGAGACCCACCAGAATCAAAGCTCCTGAGGAAAGATTCAGGAATTTCTGGATCTGAAAGCAAGAGAAGCATTTACTTTCCTTGTGGGATTCCATTGGAGAAATCCATATTTTATGAATTGTTTTAAATTAAACCATACTCTTTGGATTATATTATTTGGTAAGATTGTTTAAATCACATAGTTAAGCATAGTTTGGAATGGAAAATGGGTACGACTCCTTGTCCAAAGTATTAGGTGGCCTTAGATTAAACTTCAGTGTCCAATTTGGGCTGATGAGAAAGGCTTTTCTGGCTGATATAAATGAGGCCATCAAAAAGACCTAAAGTGTCTGAATGGGGACATCACAGGAATCAGCAGTGAATATCTGAGAACCAGGGCAAGAAGTGGGGGTGAGATTTGCTGGCACTCCTCAGGAGTAAGAAGTACTTTCTGATTTGAGGTGGGAGCTCCCTAGATCCTATTACTGAAGCTTGGGACAAGCTTCTCTTGACAGGCAGGTCTGGGCTGTAGCCCCAACATGAGAAGATGGTGTGGGAAGGCCCCAGGTAGATGGTCTATACATGCACTGACCTCAAGGCTGGGGCCACTCTCAGCAACCCTGTGTCCTGTCTTTCAGTGAACAGGTGTGGCTTTTATCATGGTCACAATGGTAAAATACGAGACCTGAATCTGGGCATGGGGTCCAGGGCCTCTCCATCAGGTTTCAACCTAGCTTGTAGAAGTGCATCACAGAGATTGGGACCAATATCGCAGCCAATGGCTGTATTCTCCACTCACAGGCTCCATCAACGTAGCCACAGGTTGGAGTACTCATGGCTGAGAGCAGGACTGGAGCTGTTTTGATCTTTGGAAGATATCATCAAAATAAACAACAATCATATCCCATTTTTTCCAGCATGTAACAGTCCTTCTAGAAATCATATGTATGTATCATGGATGCTCTTGAGGTTCTTATTTGATACAGTAATCCCACCTCTGATAATGTAACATGAGGAAATAATGTCAAACACAAAAGTCCAGGGATATCTCTGTCCTCAAACTTTATTTTGAAGAAAAAAAAATCATAATGTTCAAGTGTCTAACAAACAAGAAACATTTAACTAGAAACCAGATTAACTTTCTGTGCTAATTATTAAAATCATTATGGGAACTTTGGTTAAAGACAGCAGAATAAGGATTTTTATCCCAGTGCTAACAGTTAATGTACACCTCTATAGATCTCATAATAGAGAAGTTCCCTAAAAGCGATAACATCATTTTGAACAGCTAACCAAATTGCACTCTGGAAAGGGCAGGGTCGAAGAGCATGGGTGAGCTGATGGAGCAAATAGAACACTCCTCTCACAGTTCAGTTTCACATAAGAGACAAACACAGTCAGCAGGGCTAAGAGAGGGCCTTTTCATATATACCATCTTTCTTTTTTTCGGCCTCAACGCAGAAAAGAAGCTAGAAGTTGGATGTGTAAAAGAAAAAGGGCAAATATTGTCATAGGGCAAAGCCTACTCCTCCCTTTGACCATTTCTCAACTGTATGGTTTTATAGGACTGCCTATCACAGTGTTTCCCTCAACCCTGGCTACAGGGATGGGGCACAGTGGTGTATCCTATGCAGTTCCCTGCCTGGGGCAGGGTAGAAGAGGCACCTGGGTCCTGCGCAACACTGGTAAAGAGGGGTCAGTCATCAGAGGGTTAATCAATTTCATGAGACTCTCAGAGCTGTCCCTAGATAGTTCAGGCAGAGACAATAGATCACAAGTCCCAGCAGCCGCACAACTTCATCAGCAGAGCAAGAGAGACTGAGACTCACATCCAACAGCCACAAGATGAACCTCACCTCAACCAGAGGTCACCAGGAGCCAGCAGAATAAATGTGGAGACAAGCTGTCCCCTACCCCTGTCATGATGTAACTGAGACCTCCTGGATGCCTAGACACCACCCAAAGCAAAGACGGAAGAGTCTCGATAAATTAAACATTTGCTTCCTGTTTCTCCAATGTAGGCTGACAGATGAAATACAGGATGCCCAGCTAAATTTAAATTTCAGATAAACGATTTTTTTTATTGTTAAGTATGTTCCATTCAAACAAGTATGTCTTATATTTTATTTGCTAAATCTTGTAACTATATCCCATAGAGACTGCTTTAAATTGGCTTGGTCTCAGGGACCTAGAATGGACTTGTTAAGATTCTTTGCGAAAAACAGGGCTGAAATATTTGCTATGAAAGTTTTATTTTATTAACATGGTTTGCTGTTGTTTCATTCAGCTTTTCATTTCACTACTGAATGGAAATGGAGACTCCAGCTTAAAATGAGCTCAGTTATTTAAAATGAAGTCACACTTTCTACATGTTTGCAGTTTATTTGTACTTCATATCGCTTTGGAGATGTGAAACAGCATAAGTGAGGAAGTTTAAAGAAAAAAATTTTCTCTTTTTTCATCAGAAAGAGTCTGATATTGTACAAAAGTACTGTTTAAATCTTGTGTGTCCAGAAACAGACATTTTAATATATTTAAAACCACAAAGGTAATCCTAGAACAAAATGCACATTACCAACCTGTAACTCATAGGCACAAAAATAAAACAAAACACACAAATCCTATAGAAAAAGTTATTTTGCCTAAGAGTGACCATTAGAGAATTTAATTTATATTTTTGTTTTCTGCTGGTTTTAGTGTGAGAGCTGCCCAACATACCACTGTGGCCTGTGAGAGGCATAACTTCCTAAAGTATGATTGGTTCCTTCTCTTCTCCGCTTCAATATTATTGGTTCCTTCCCTTCTCCCCCTCTATGTGATTGGTCCTTTCTCTTTTCCCCTTTCATTCTGGGAAGAAGAAGAAAATAGAATGGAAGGGAGGAGAGTAATGAGCTTCTGGGAGTTATGAAGTGAAACATTACCAGGTCTAAGATAAACTATGTACATGCCATGGCGTTTGAAGACTTGAGACCCAAATCAAGCTGTATTGTCCAATGTCTGTGGGAGGAATGAGTCAGCCTGGGCAGAGCGTCTGAGAAATTAACTCTGTTGAGAAAACCAGGTGTTTGGGCTGTGTTTGGAGAATCAATTAAGGATACCTTAGGTCGCGCATCGCCCAGAGGCAACACAGCTGCTCAATAGCAAGGTCCCTTGAAGAATCGTATGGGCCCACGGCAGGAGCAGCCCATGAGCTCTCCCTGAAGTAATGGGCGTGCAGTGGGTCAGGATCCGCAATTATTCCATGTCGATATACCTAGATCACCTGATTTATGATAGCTATCTTAATGATTCCATTATATGATAAAATAATTCATTTTATAATTTATTTAACCAGCCCTCTAACTGCTAAACATTTAGATTTTGTCTAGTGTTAGGCTACTACAAACAGTGGCACTATAAAAATCCATATTTCAACGTGCATAAATATGAGTAGAATCCATTTCTAGGAGTTGAATTATCCAATTTAAAAGTATGCATACTTTCAAAAGATATTTCCTAATTGCCCTCTAAAGATAGACTTATAGTCCCACAAGCAATGTATGTGAATGCCTTTTCCCAAACACTGTGTACTATCTAACTTATTGATCTTGAAAGGTCATCTGATATAGCTGATAGGTGAAAAATGGTGTTCATGATTTTAACATATTTCTTTCATTTTCAATGAAATCAAATATCCTATGTGGAGTGGGACTACTATATTTCTTTTTTAATAAATTGCTAATTCATGTTTTTTGCACATTTTCTAAGATCTTTTTCTTATTAATCAGTTAATGATCTTCTATTGAACAATTGGGTTCTTGTTATAAGCATTGCAAGTATTTCTCCAGTTTGTGGTTCCTAACTTTCTTGTATATATTTTCTGCTGTGTAGAATATTTTTTAGTGTAATCACATGTATTAATGTTTTCTTTTTATGGCTTCTGAGTTTTAAGCATCGATATTCTTTTTAAAAATATTCTCCCATGCTAATAGACATTTTTTATATTTAAATCTCTATGTCATTTGGAATTGAATTTGATGTAGAGTTATAACTTTTTTTCCCTGTTGCCTCAACCATTTATTAACTAACCTGGCTGTTCCCCACTGCACTGAAGTTATCATATATTAATCCCCTTAAGTATTTGACGCTACTTCAGGACTGTCTGTATTATTCCAGTAATTTGTCTGTCTATTCATTTGCCAGCATTGAACTTTTAAAATTATTGTGGTTTCATGATACAGTATCATGTAATCAATATTTATTGAACAAATTTATCTTGGTTTAAAGAGAGACACACAGAAAGTTGGACTATATCTCTGCCCTCTTGAAGACAAGAAGGAGGCTGCTGCCCAGTAAACTGTGAGTGTCTTCTCATCTGCAGCTCAGTAACTGGCTCCGGACTGGTAGTTAGTGGGCTCAGAGAACACTAGTTGAAGAGATGGAGGTGTTATTGGGATTGGAGGACAAGATCCAATTCTTGGCCTTGGGAAAATCTCAGGTCATTCCCAGATCCTTTCTTCCCCAGTATGGATTTTATCTCTGTAGAGACTTCTAAGACATGTATTCTCTTTATGCTCTAGGCAAAAACTTTTGAAAAGTTCTGAAATAAAGGGCACTATTTGACATTTCTTGTAACATTAACACCCTGACCTGCCTATTTCATCTCCAAAGCCTACACAAATTGTTCAAGGAGCTGAGTCATCCAACCACCCTGATAATGTCATTTGTTCAAATGCAGAGAAAAGCTAAAGATCTTGTTCACTCTTCTCAAAATAGCTGCATAGTAACAATCCACCCTCCCCCCCAGATAATTGCCTTTAATAATGCCTTAAAGAGACAGCAAGATTAAACATTTTGCTGCTACTCTTGAGGGAACTCTGAGGAAACACACACACACACACACACACACACACACATTTTGCAAGATTTAATTTTCTCCCATTTCCCCACCCCTACTCTCCCCACCCTCACACCCACCACCCCAGGTCTGACTTCTATGTCTCTCCAAACATAAGGGGAGAGATGTAGAATAGATGAATAGTTTCTCAGTAGTTGTGGGGTGGAAGTTATGAGTAAGATTGAAACAAGTTGAGCTATTTCAGGAAAATCAGCACTGACTTACCTCT
>JAQQSQ010000582.1:0-14182 GCA_028627145.1 Eidolon dupreanum
AAAAATGTAAAATATATTGTTAAACATATATAAAAGTTTACATTTTAACAATTTTTAAGTGTACAGTTCTGTGGCACTAACTATGTGCACACTATTGTACAACCATCACCACCTTCCACCTCCAGAACCTTCCCATCCCCCATAAATGTGAACTCTGTACCCATTAAATACTGACTACCCATCCCCCTCCCCCAGCCCCTGGCAACCACCATTCCAGAAGCTTGATGTCTCTATGAATCAGAGTACTCCAGGGACCTCATATAAATGAAATCACACATTATTTGTCCTTTTGTGATTAGCTTATTTCACTTAGCATAATAACTTCAGGGTTCATTCACGTGGTCAGAATTCCCTTCCTTTTTAAGACTGAATAACATTCCATTGTATGTGTATACCACTTCCTGTTTATCCACTCATCCATCAGTGGACAGTTGGGTTCCTTCCACCTTTTGGCTTTTGCAAACAATGCTGCCGTGAACATAGGTGTACAAATATCTATTTGAGTCCCTGCCTTCATTTCTTTTGGAAATACACCCCAAAGTGGAATTGCTGGATTATAGGCTAATTCCACATTTAATTTTTTGAGGAATCACCATACCGTCTTCCACAGCGGTTGAACCATGTACATTCCTACCAGCAATGCCCAAGCATTCCAATTTCTCCACATAATTGTTAACACTTATTTTCTGTGTTTTTTTTTTTTTCGGTAATAACCAACTGAATGTGTGTGAAGTGGATGTAGGCTCTCAAGACTGTTGTTTTTCTAAGGTTATTAATCTTCTGCTTCTCTTTAAGATGAGAAATTCTCTATATCCATTTCCCTTTTTATTCACCCATCCTCTCCTGAACAATTACAAAAAAATACTCACCATAACTAGTATTGTAGAGTAGATTATAATTTATAATATGCTGTAATATAAATTATAACTATCGTGAATGCTGAGAGGAAGGCAGGCTAGGTATCATTTTAATTTTCTTTCAAAAATAACAAACATGAAGTTCAGAGAGCGTAAGGGGGTTGCTGAAAGTCACAGTAGGAGCAAAGGTCAGTTTACTCCTTCCAATACAGCATGTGGGTCCCTAGAATGACCTTGCTTTGATGCTAAGTTTATTAATATGTCATTTAAGTCATAAACAAAAGCATAGTTTTTGCTGTTTCACAAGTACGAATGGGCACAGAGTCCACAAACAAAAAGGGTGAGCTCACCAAAAGCATCACCACTCAGGTGTGTCCACTCCAGGTAGCGTGGAACTCGGGGTCTAGTAGAAGAATCTAGAACTACTTTTATCTCTTTGTTGTAGAGTATTCTTCCTTAAGACAAATGACCACATCTTGAAAATGTCCACTGTCTCTCCTCTTGACTTTGCATAGCGAGTGATCTACTTTTGCTCATCCATGGCTACTCATATTAGAGAGATGAGGTCATCCAAGAGTTTATTTCTGAATATTTGTATATCATTCTCTGCTAAAAACAGAGGAGCATTTAATTTGCCAAGGACAGTGCGATAAGGTTTCCATAATTTTCAAATTCAATAATGGTGATTTCTATTATACTGGAATGCAAGTATTACTGCAAATTTTGACTACAAATAAAACAGTACTTCTCAGCTGGGGGTAATTTTTCTTCCTGGGGAACATTTGGTGATGTTTGGAGATATTGTGCATGTGTTGGGGCAGGGGGGTTGCTACTGGCATGTAATGGGCAGAGGCCAGATATACTATTTAATGTCCTATAATGCACAGGTCAGCCCTCGCCCAAATAATTATCTGGCTCCAAATGTCAACAGTACCAAGGTTGAGAAACCCCCAAATAAATCTATCTGTTACAACTCTGCAAGAATAGTTGGAAGGTACTGGAATTTTATAGCCAGAGTCACTAAAGCCACGTGCCTTCACACAGGAAGTATAGTGCCATCCCAGAGGGTGAGGGTAATGATGAAAAACAAAAACAAAAACAAAAACAAAAACAAAAAACACTGTGCTCAGGCATGTTTCAAAAAATCTCAGTCTACATGTTTCATGCGTGGCTTTACCTTTGTGGAAAAAATTTTTTTTACACCCATCGTGATCATGATGCTTACCGGGACACCTTTAACAGCACCGAAAATGAACACTGAATTTCCCTTTTCTCCATTTTCTCCAGGAAGGCCCTGAAAAGAAAATATTCAGTTAAGAAAAGAAAAAAGCATATTGCTATTTCAATATTTTCTTTTCTATGTAAAGTATTAAACACTAATACAATTACCATTTATAGTCATGTTTCACTAGAGGAGATTTCTTTATTCCTTTCATTATTATTATCATCCTAAGGTTCTCTTACATAGGCAATCAATATTCAGTTAAAATCTATTAAGAAATATCCAAAGGCAGAGTATCTACTAATATATTTATGTTTATATACATATAAACATATTATAAATATGTAATACATATTTATGTAGGTTATATGTAACATATACTAATATGTTACTAGTATCAATTATTTAGCAGGAAAATTGCATTTTCCTTCAAAACATAATGCATGTTTTATTCATAAAACATGTATTATTCTTAGAAGTAAATAATTCTGCAGTTGTCAGTTAATAATATGCCCTAGAAATAATTTATCCATTTCAATATTTGTATTTAAAAGAGAACCTATGCATCTTTAGAAGATTAACTTAAAAATTAGTATGTTTCTTTTGGAAGTTTTTTGTAAGTAGCTGTGAGTTTACCTAGGGTATTTTTTTTTAAGTGAGTGAAATACCTCAATGTATTATTTTCTCCCAAAGTTCTCCTACTTAATATCTTAATATCCTACTTAACATATTAATATATCTTAACTGGGTTACCACATAAAAATAATTTTAACCTTTTCCATATATCAAGTTCCCACAAAGGACATACAAAAGAACACCTGACTTTGCTTCCAATGGGAGATACTAACAATTTAATGATAAATTACATCAGCGGTTTCCTTGAGAAATCAGATTCGCCTACACAGGGAGGCCCTGCTTTGCAGCTTCAATATGCATGGATTTCAGTTCCACAGTTAGGGAAAATAGCACCAGTCCTCTTACCAAAAGGTTCAACTTCAGTTCCCACTGTATTAACTGAATAACTGCACAAAGTAAAAATGTTACTGTTAGCTCATGGGTCCACAGATCACTCATGAGTAACAGATGTCACTCATGACCACTAGCTGATTACATCATCGTTTACAAAGGCCATCTGTGACTGGTCACTGTATATCTCCCAGTACACACACACACACACACACACACACACACACACACACAGCAAAATGTGTAGTCATGTTGCCCCTTTATTGCACAGTGATCAATCCAAATGACATTTCATAAGAACAAATCATTGAAAGAGGGAATTGACCAGCGAAGATCAAAATGAAGTGAGGAAACAAAAAATAACACTGGAAGTGCAAATCGAGCAGAATGTAAATGGAGCTATAGAAGAAAAATAACTGATTTGTGAGAATGTTGATACCTCTGTCATGCGAGCCAGAGGGACTTAGTGAAGACTAACTTGCCCACCTTAGGAAAGGAGAGTGGTCGTGACAAAAAGGATGAAAATGTGTCAGAGGAAGTGACACAGGCAAAAGAATTTCATGTTCAGGAAATTCTTAGAAATATTTCAGAATACAGGAAGCTAATCCGAACTTAGAAAAGAGTACTACAATTCACCAAAGCACAGAAAACACATTCGCTTCATATTATAACTTACATGACGAAAAGAAGACAAGCCTTGTTCAAACTACCCTTGATAAATTTTTATAAGGAAATGAAACACTCTAATTCTCGATGTGTATAATGTTTTAAATTAGAATGTACCAAATAAATACTCGTTTACAAAAAGAATTTCCTACATATTCGTAGCTAACAATAAGAGAGTTTTTAACGTTTAATACAATATTTTGAAGGACACGGGACAACAGTGATTTTTCTCATCATTTGTTAAGCTTGCTTGGTGTGGTCCCAGCTTGAGTGGTCCTTCTGAAGGTCCCCCACTACTGTGTAAAAGGAGGTCTGCCCATACATGAAAGGAGTCAAAGGAAAGAAAGCTGCCTTGCAGAGCCCACAATGACGTACTTCAGTACCGTGGTCAGCACCGTGGTCAGCACCGCATGCTGTGTTAAATCTACTGCGGGAGACCCTTGCCCTCTCAAACATTCACAGACACTCAGTAGAATGAGGTTTGACCCCACTGGGAGATTTTAAGAAACGTGCACTCACCAGACTGCACTTGCCCCTTCCCATGGCTGAGTTTTAAAAACAGGGAGGTTGAGGAGCTCACTAACGAAAGCTGGTTGTTTTTCCTAGGTGATGCCACGAGAAATGTGTGATTATGAAAATTCCCTTTTAGTTCTATGTGCAGATCAGTTCCACTAGGATTGGGAACGAAAGGGAAACTCAGAAGAAATCAGGATGACTCTGGTGGCGACAACAAGAAAATCTTTTAAAAGGAATCTTGGGGAATGATTTTCAATTAGGGAAGTAGAAAGACTTCTCTGAAAAATAGTCACAGCAAATCAGTTTTGAAAAGCCAAATCACCTCCAATCTTTATTTAAGTGTGAAAAAGAAAAAGAGGAAGGGAATATAAGATGTAGAGGAAAGGGTATTTCTTGCTTTTAAATAAAAGTAGAAATTTTTGAAGAAAAAAAAAAAAAACCCTAAGAGCAGTAAAATCTTCTCAAGTGCTGGATATTGCCAACTGTTTCTGGGCATCCATTCCAAACCCTTCTATTTATCTTTTTGCATTATGGTGATTAGAAAGTTAAGAAACTACATTTCCCAGACCTCTTTGCAGCTGGATGTGAATTAGGCTCCACCTGGGAGAGGAACTTAGGAGATTTGGAGGGCAGAAGTGGGTGCTGCCAAACAGAAAGGCAGAAAACAGCATTCGCTGGTGTCTCGACATAGGGGTGAGAGGCTGAGGTTGTTTTGAGGGGGCAGATCCCGGACTTCTGGATTGCAGCTAAGTGTGAACCTTAGAAATCAGTAGTCCTGTGGTGACCCCCGAGTTCCACTCCTCCAGCCATTAACACACGTGCTCCATTCTCTGTATTAAACTCCTTTCAAGTACATAGAGGGGTTTACATGCCTGCAGTGAACCCTGAATGAGAAACAACATAAGCTCTGCTAACTGGCCTCCCTGCTCCCTTCCCCCACTATCCAATATCAATACAGGAGCCCGGAGCATCTTAGTGGAACCTCAATCAAGCCATATCGCTTCCTTCCTTAATACCCTCCAAAGCTTTCCCATTGCACGGAAAAGAAAATCCAGCCCCCTTCCACGGTCTGCGAGATCCCAAAGCGTTCTAGGCCCCGCCCACTCCTCAAACCCCATCCTCCAGGCACGGTCATTTGTTTGTCACGTTCTCAGCACACTTGTATTAACTCTGTTTCTTGAACGCATTGAGCCTGTTCCCACGATAGCGTGTTTTCTTTTACGATTCCCATTAGGGTGAGCTCTGGGCATCTTACTGGTGGGCCGCGCAGGCCAGGGGCTCCTCTTTCTCCTGGAAACCCCGGATCACCTCTCGAGCCATTGTAGCCATTCACGCCAGGCTTGCCTCTGGATCCAGGAGGCCCTGGGTGCCCCTGTGGGAAACAAAATTAGTGGTGAAGCAGTTTTGCAAGAATATTATCACACAGAGGTTATACAACATGGGTACTCCAATTCTGGCAATTGCTGTTTGATTTTGTGAAACTTCCTTCCCCACCCACAAGTGTTATGTAGCATAGTAAAAATGAATTTTAATAGGCTTTAATTTAAATTTATTTAGTTTGGAGGATTCGGGGAGATTTGGGAGGAAGCCTTCCTTGAAATCATTAGAAAAGACTATAATGAACTGTAAAGCCCCCAAAATATCTCTTCCTTCTGTCATTTGTTTTCGTATTAGAAGTGAGTCTTAAACCCACTTCAAAAATTAGGACTCAACAGCAAATAAAAACTTGCATTATGAGTATACATATATTTCCAGAATATTGTACTTGACAAGTCTACGTAGTTTGTATTTCAGAATGTTTTTCTCTGATTTATTTGAAAACATTGCTATTCCAGTAAAGTGTTTTGGTCTCTCTTAGGGTCATTCCATGAAACTGAAATGCAAGCACCCCTTCATGCACTGAAATGAGAACATGAAGAGAGTTTGCCATATGTACATTTTTTTGAATACGTGATTTTAAGAGTTTTGGTGAGGGTTGCTCCCTTCTTTAAAAAATAGAGAAAATTTAGGGGTACTTACAGGTATGCCATCCAAACCTGGAAATCCAGGAACACCAGTTGGACCCTAAAATTCCAGAAAATAAACCAAGTTATAAAGTTACTAAACTATTAGATTAACAAGTTGATTTACCAGAAAGCATAAATAATAACACATTTTTAAAAGCACTTAGTAGTCATTGTCACCTATTTTTACATTACTGAACTTAAATGCCAACTTTTAAGAATCAACCTTTTGTACTTTTTTCTGTCCTAAGGAAGCCAACATGGCAGTAGCAATTCAAAGAATACAGTCAGTACTCTGTAAGCTGGAAAATCAGCTTATCGGAATCCACCTATCCTAGAGAAACAAACTCATAACTGTGCACACAGTAATTTATAGGATTTTGTAAATTTCACACACTTAGAATCTCAAATTCTCATCAACAGAGAATAAACTATAGTTTCACCCAAACTACGGCATGTTACGCAGTATCTCTAACGGAATAAGTTCAATTTACATAAATTGATATGGAATGATCTCTAAGCCACATGGTTGAGTGAAAAAAAAAAAAAAAAGACTCAGCATGATACATATAATACCATTGAAGGTTTTGAAAAAGCCATGAAATAATCCAGCTCCCCACTGAGCACAATCATGTATTTCAGTGCCTCGAAAATGTTAAGACGGCGTGCTTCTCTGGAACGGGGTTAGGGAAAGAAGGCTGATTACAGAGGAGGAGTTTAGACTAAATTTATTATAAGGTGAAAGTAGGTACTGCTCACGATTAGGAAACTCTGGCACAGTAGTGCTGGTAAGTGGTTAATACGCATCTTTCACGGACGAAGAGGCTTACCTTATCTCCTTTGTCACCTGCTGCTCCAGGAGGGCCACTGTCACCTGTCATTCCTTTCTCTCCTGCGAGCCCAATGGGTCCTGGTGGTCCCAGGGGTCCAATAGGACCCTGTGGCCCTGGTGGTCCCGGTTGACCCTAAGAAAGAAGATTAAAAAGGAAGGCGGGCTAACTCGTAAGTAGTGTCCTCTAACACAAAAACATCATCCCTTGGGCTTACGGAAGACCAGAAAATTAGATTGGGCAAACTCGCATATGGAAATACAAAGGGTCAATTAATTAAGAAATAAGAAACAGCACCATTACCTTTTTCGATCTGAAATTCATCTGTATGATAAATCTGATTTACCACATGTATACACACACATATCTATAAACTGATAATAGATTTCTTAGTATTTTCATTCTGCCAATGATATGTATAAATCTTGAGCTATTTGGTGAAGCAAGGAACTTAAAAAAATCAAAGTCTTATTACCATAATGTAAGTGACACAAAAGTAAGGGCAAATCACCAGATCTTTTATTTACTTCTAATGGCTAACGATTCGTCTGCCTTACTAGGGGGAAACATTTCTTATATAGCTGCTTGTACTTAATTTCTGATTCATAAATTGGAAGTAGGCTCTCCATCTCATCTTTACGCCATCCAATTTTCCGTGAATGAAAAGGTCACCTCTTATTTTAGGTGTAGAAGTTTCACGAGCCCAGTCCTCCCCCCTAAAACTACAGTAGGAACATTTCGGGCACAAAGAAGAAGAATTTCCCTGCTCTGCATTAAGTTGGATGATTCTACCAAATTACTGTTCAGTTATTGCCCATGAGAAGCAGCTGCAAGTCTCACAGCTCTTTCTGTTCTGGAGGAAATAAGTCCAGCCTCCCAGGAACGCGCCCCCTTGAACCCCGCTGCCTTCATCATCATCATAATAGCTGCTATCTACTGAGTAGCCCTAAAAATACTAAAAGCTTAGAATGTTCAAGGAAGTTTAAATGTCTAAATATGTGCTACAAAAAATACAACAGTAAAATATAGAATATAATTACTTGGGCACAACCCCTTTGGGGCATATTGAAGGCATATCAATTTACTCTAGAAACTGCACAAATTCTAAACAACAATCTGAAAGCAAGAATAAATAATGACTTTAGCTGGCCTTTCCTACCTATGTTAATTAATCTTCCTTGGTTACTTAATTAACATAAGTTAAAAGTTCTCATTTTCCTAAACATGAGGCTCGAGAAATAACTGCTTTTTCATTAAGTTTGAAATTTATCTTTCCGTCTTACACGTAATTTATCCAAAAACTCCTAAGTTACCTTTCGTGAGTGCTGTACTTTACAATAATGAATTATTTAGAAATAACAAAATGCATGTTTGAACATAAACGGGTAACTGAGAAAGAGACAGCCAATGAACAGAGTATAAATCTCGACAGTGTGTTTCATTTTAGATACACAATGCCCAATCCCATGAGCTAATGAAACTTTGGAGAAAAAAAAGAAAAAAAAAAACAGGAGTGGAGATGGTGGACACAGCTAAGAAGGATAGAGCTCCATTCAGAAACACGTCCTGATCTGAGAAAGTGCCATCTTCCAAAAATAAAACAAGAGATGCTAGTTTGCATGATGAAATTCTTCACTCCCATCACCTCCCTCTCCCCCGCTCCTGCTCTGTCACACTGATTTCCTTGTCATTCCTTCACAGACTTGGGTGTCCTGACCCAGAGGCATCCCCTTAAGTCATCTCTCGATCCCCCACCCCCCACCTCCAGCCCTCCCCCAACACACCCTTCAGAATCAGATGCCTCTCCTCTGCCTCCAGAAGTACCCTCCTCACCTGTCACCATCTCTTTATCCTCCCGGCCCCACACCCACCAGACCAGGAGCTCCAGGAGGGTAGCGTCTAGGTGCCCAAGATGGCAATGGTGAGAAGAGCAGAGAACAATCACTACTTAACAAAAACAACTGGGTCAAACCCCCAGCCACCCACCCCAAGGGAAGACTGACTGAGGAAAGAGAGCCGCTGTCCGCTGTTTCTGAACTGTCATCCTCACTGAACTTGAACCCACACTGGTCCCAAGGGGAATCTGTGATGGTCCCTTCCACAGCGACCCACCATCAGCGGCGGCCCTGAGGCAGAGATGTTGGCGTCCTTTTATTGTTGAGAGAGAACACAGGCCTGGTGACCTCTTCGTTTCAACCATCTTGAAAGGCAAAGGCAACCCTCACTTTGCAAGTGGAAAAACTAACATAAGACACTACACGCTTACACTCTCATGGCCCCGGAAGACTTTGTCGTGTGTTTATAGTTAGTGCTGTTTTTTTTTTTTTTTTTTTTTTTTTTTCACATTAACAGGTATTTTATTATAGAATAAAATTTTAAAAGAAATATGCTAAACCTTGTATAGCAGTATTAAACCTGTCCGAAAGCCTCCAATGAAAATTTCCCAAATACCAGTCTTCGAAATAGTCATAGTTATTTAGTCCAGCCAATCTGAGTAAACTTTATCCACAGCAATACAGAGAATGATTCCATTTCAAATAAAAGAAGGGGTCAGCAACAAACAAACAAACAAACAAACCTGCTTATAAGTAGATGTTTGAGCGTCCTTGATTATTGGGCTATAACTGAATTAACTTCAGGATGAACAGGCTTAAATAACAAGCCCCCGATAAGACAATTCTATAACAAGAGAATCATTAAATAATCACAGGAATTTTTCATCTTTCTGAAAATACATTTTTTTAAAGAAACACACAGCCACCTGCTGTACTGCATTCAATCTAGCAAAAAGAAAATGCCCACTGGAATGACTGGCTTCAGACATGGTGGTCCAGATTTTTTTTTTTCCTACTGTGTGCGCAGAATTGCCTCTGTGGTTCAGTGAGAGACGCTGAAGTCAGAAAACAGATTCATTGAATCCGGAAATGGCAGTTGGCCTGACAGCTGTGAAAATTTTGGTGTGCCCCGTGAAGCCACCAGGTCACCTTTCGTTTTACTCAAAGGCCACGCTGACACTGTGTCATTAGACTCGGGATAGATGCCTCTGAGCTGTGGCTACAGCAGGGTTGGCTCTGGGGCCAGCTGCACAAATAAAGGATGAAGGCCATCAGAGGGGACAGAGTCACGTGCCTGCCCGCCTCTCTGGGGCCAGAGCATTCCTTTAGGATTTTGTCCCTTGTTGATCATCTGTGTCAGGCATGTCTTTGGAGCAGGGCCAAGATTAAATGATTTTAATTGCACAGTGGCTTGGTAGAAGAGACCAACAGAGAAGAGAAGATGTCCATTTCTGAAACTAAAATCTTCAAGTCAGACTTTTGGGCTACCACTGATCTGCTTGTCCCAGGGGACCACACACTGTTCCCAAACAAAGCTGAGGCTTAAAGAGATGAAGCAAGTGACCTCGGGCCACCTGGCTATCGTCTGGGGGAGCAGAGATCCGAACCCATCTTCCCTTTTACCCCAGTCCTTGTCAACCTCACTCTCCTACAAACTCTCATATCCACCTTAAAACACCCACATAAACTCATCACCTGTTTTTCATTACTGTTTCGTGCATGCTACTCTAATATCCGTTTGGGGTACTGTTTTCCAATAAGCTTCTTAAGGTCAAGGATCCATGTGCAGTCGCCAGTCCGGTAGCTTGGCCACTGCAGAGCACAGTATAAATCCTAAACATATATTCATGGAATGCTGACTTTTGTAATTAAAATGAACAAAGAAGCATTCGGCTGCTTTTTTAACGTTTGGTTGTAATTCAGCCATGAAGCCACTAGATGACACTATAACACCACTTATACCCCCACACAGGTCTCACCGAGAAGCATAAATCCTTTAGCTGCTGCTCCAGGGTCCTCCCCTTTCACAGGGGAAATGCTGGATTTCACAAAGGGTTACAAAAATAACAAAAAAGGTGTTATTCAAAGATCAGACAGTGCAAGGAAACTGAACTGCGGTGACAGAGTTTTTTCTTGCACCATAATTCTCTTGCTTATTAATGAGGGAATAAATTGGTCAATTTAGCCTGGAGTGACAGTGACTCAGGATTTTTAGCTGCATCCTTAAGAGGCAGCATTAAGGGTCTTGGCAGATTCCCTGAGGAGCTGTAATCCAGCCGACTCTCCTTCTTCCTCCTCACTCTGGTCCCTGGTGTCCCTGGCTCCATCCTCTCTGTGTTCTTCTCCGACCTGTGTCTTCTGTGCTGCCCGCTTCCTCCCGGTGGTGGGGTTCCCCCTGCAGCTCTGTAGGGCTGCCCTGGCCTTCCCCACCTCCCCACTTTCTGAGAGCACCTCCTCTGAGCCCCAGCCACATCTCCAAGTGACCTCAAGGTTTACGCATCCTGAACTGGACTCGGGGATTTGTGATCGTCCCCCCAGATGTGGTCCTCAGCCATCTACCACTGTGCACACACAGCTGCTCACGCCTGGCACCTCTAGCGGCCTCCCTCCACCGTCCCGCACCGCGTCTCCCCCTCGCTCCTGCCAATTCCGCCTCCCAAGTAGTCCCTACAGCCATCCGCTTCCCCCACCTCCACGCTCGCCCCTTGCTAAGCCACCATGACCTCCCGCCTGCAGCAGCCTCCTAACGGATTTTCCCTAATATTGTTTCCTCCCACCCACTGTAGTCTCCAAACAGCAGCCAGGACGACCCCTTGCAACATACATTCAACCTGCTTCCGCTCTTCTGAAAACCTCTCAAAGCCTTGCCCGTGATACAGGACAACGGCGATCTGCTTTTCCAACTGCACCTCATGCCACCTTCCCCGACTCTGATCAAACCTTTCAGACTACCTTGTGGTCCCTCAAACATGCCAGCCCATCTCCTTCCCACTTCCAGGCCTTCATATACGCCGGGGTCCCTGCCCAAATACTTGCAGTGGGTTAAATGGTGGCCACAAAAAAACTATGTTCACATCTCGATCCCCAGAATCTGTAGATATGACCTTAGATGCAAACGATGGGATAAAGTTCAGGTTCTTGAGATGCAGAATTTATCCTGGATTATCCAGGTGAATCCTAAAGGCCATCACATGTATCCTGACCAGAGGGACACAGAAGAGCATCTGATACAGACACACAGAGGAGAAGGCAGTGTAAAGATGGAGGCAGAGGATGGAGTGATGTGGCCACAAGCCAAGGAACGCTAACAGCCACCAGGAGCCCGAGGAGGCCAGGGATGGATCCTCACCTATCACCTGTGGCGGGAGTACGGCAATGCCTTTGCTTTTGAACTTCTGCCCTCTCGGGCTTATGAGAAAACACATTTCTGTTGTTTTAAGCCACCAAGCGTGTGGTAATTAGTCACAAGAGCCATAGATAGGAACCAACACGGCATGCCGCTTCCAGGCTGTCCCGAGGCGACCTCTGATTCCACCAGGTCCAAGCTGAAGAGTTAACCCACAGCTCCCTCGCCCCACCCGACCCTCCACGTGCGCCCCTGTGCGAAACCAAGGTGGGGCCCCAAATGATGCACCGGAGAGAGCAGGGGTCTTTGCCCTTTGCCCCGATGTGCAGAACAGTGCCTGGCACCCAGAAGGCTGGAGAAGGAACAGCTGGGGCGTCGATCTCTGCCCTTCCTGCTGGGCTCCGAGCTCCGGGCCACAGGCACCTTCTTCTCCACCGGCAAAGCCACGCAGCCTGTGAGAGGCCTGGCGCAGGAGGATGCTCAGTGGCTCTCTGCTGGGTGAACGGAATGAATGACTTGTTATTTGCCGAATGAGCTGCCGATAAGATTGCATGACAGAGGAGTGAAAAAATGAGCTCCTTGGAGACACCACTGCAGATTTCTTAGCAACTTATTGAAAATGGTATTTGAAAGAAGAAATATACTTTTTTTTCCTAAAAAAAAAAAAAAAAACAAAAAAAAACAACTTGGTGATTCAGCATTTTAACTCGTGTGGGCAGATGTCCCCTTGCACTATAGAGTGTTCTCAGAGTCACGGCGGAGGGAACACACCCCGCCTAGGGGTGGACCTGGACTGTTAGCCCTCGTCTCTCACCAACGACAAGGTCGCCTCTACTCCAGTAACAACCTTGATCCCCCCGAGTTCGGCGTGGTCCCACACTTGCTGAGCTCTGCACTGGCCGGGCCTGGTTCACGCCGGGTCGCAGAGCTCAGCACTCGTTGCTATGCAGTTGAACTCCACGTGAGTCCAAAGGCGAATCACGGGCAACTTAATGAGGTGACTGATGGGCAAATACTCTCAGATCTACCTCCAGGCCCAAACTGCGGTGAGGATTCCCAGGTGAGGTTTGCTGCACCTGGCCTGCTTGGGAAATGATACATTCTGCAGCAGAGGAGGCAAATACAATCGACCTTGTTTTCTCTCCTTCTTTCTCAAGCACAAATGCTAGGTTTAAAGAGAGAGATGCGTTAGCACACCGAGAGCTGTGTTAGTAACTTTAAGTCGTTTCTCCTGTGGAGATGCCAGAGACTACCACTCCTGCTAACACTATGAGGAGTAATAAGCCAAACGGTATAAAACGATAGGCACGTCTCCTCCCTCTGCCTCCTGGACCGCCATGCCCTGTTCAGAAACACTTCCTCGGGCACCTGCCTACAAAATACAAAATCCTATGACTGGAGAGTCATTCTTTTAATCTTCGCACGTTTTTTATTCTTCAAAAATCAAGGTCAATACTCCTAATGGGGAACACACGTCAACAAGCCAGGCCAAGGTGATCACCTGCAGCTGCTGGGCTGCCTTCTACTGGGAAATTTGTTTAATTGTTAGGCACTGTGTGTCTAAAAAAAAAGAAAGGAAGGAAGGAAGGAAGGAAGGAAGGAAGGAAGGAAGGAAGGAAGGAAGGAAGGAAGGAAGGAAGGAAGAAAGGAAGAAAGGAAGAAAGGAAGAAAGGAAGAAAGGAAGAAAGGAAGAAAGGAAGAAAGGAAGAAAGGAAGAAAGGAAGAAAGAAAGAAAGGAAGAAAGAAAATTCCAAATTCTGATGCCTTTACATGACAAATGCACTGTCCAATTCCCCATGGTCCTCAGAGACAAGTGTCACTTCCTGGGGCCCCCTTACTCAGGTGAGCTGCTGTCCCCTGAAGGCACCTGGTCTGTCACCTCAGACAGAGTGTCATTTATCAGAGAATTCTTCAGCAGAGACAGAGTGAGCTACAGAGCTC
>JAQQSQ010000583.1:0-14181 GCA_028627145.1 Eidolon dupreanum
TTCCACTGAAAGCCATCGCTGCATCGTGACGGTCACGGGTCCACCCAGACCTCCTGGGCAAGGTCGCGGCCACCACACTCAAGTCAGCCTCTGGGAAATCTGTTGATCTGAGCTTCAGTTTCCTCATCCTTAAAACGGGGGTGGGGGGGAGGCGGCACCCTGTGTGCAGCCAGGGCTGGATTCCAACGGGCGCACGGCAAGTGGTGCCGCCACAAGGCCCCTGGAGAGACAGAGCGTGCTGGCTTAAGTCTCACTAAAGTGTAAATGGCTGCTAGCGCCCGTCTCAGGAAAGGGCTGCTGGGGAGGGGGCGGAAGAGCGTGAGGGACAGTGAAGGGAGGTGACTGCCGGGCACTGTGGGCCCCTCCCTGGCCCGACCCTAACTCCACCGGGCTCCCCGGACCCACTCAGGCCCCGGCCCGGCCCGGTCAGCTGGGGCAGTGGAAGGAGCCGAGGCCCCCCCGGGTTCCCCACCACCGCTCGGCGCCTGGTGGAGACTGACACACAGCAGGGCTGCACCTGCCTCTGCTGAGGGCTGAGCAAGCGCCCCTCGCCCCACGGGGCTGCTCTGGGGCGTGGGGGGCAGAGCAGAGCAAGCTGGGGAGGCGGAAGCGTCTCCAGGACCAGCCCCCCGGGGAGGGGCGGGGGCACCCCCCGGCCGCCTCCTGGGACCACACGGCGCTGCGTGTGGCCTCTCGCCCTGCCGGCTCCGCCTCTCTGCTGACCCAATGCAGGGACCAACTGGCCAGCGGGGCCACCGGGCCACACAGCGGCGGCTTAGTGTCCACAGTGTACCTCTCACCCAAAGTCTGGGCCCACTTGTCCCCAGAAGCCACCCACCCTTATGTCACTCAGTACTCCTGGGGCCTCGGGCGCTGGCCGGGAGGCGGGGACGTGGTCCCGGCAGCCTGCACTCGCCCGCCGTGCCTCAGACCCCCGCACGCACTCAGCTGCACCTGCCCCTCCTGTTCTGCCATCACCAGCCGAGGCCACCCACGAAGGGGTGTGCTGGGGCCGGCCCCACGGCCAGCTGCTGGCGGGGGGAGGAGCTAGGCGGAGGACGGGTGGCTCTGGACCCCCAACGCCTGTGAGCACCAGGAAGCCGCCCGTCACCTGAGCTCCAGGGGGCACAGCGCCGGCGGCCGACGCCCCGCTGGGGACGGCTCACACCCCCAGCGGAGACCCCGGGGGGCGAGGGGCCGGCCGTTCCCACGGGGGTGTCAGGGTTCCGTGTTTGGACAGAGCGAGGGGTGGGGTGAAAGCAGAGAAGAGAGGATGCAGAGGGAGCCGGAGGGGGGGGGAAGAGAGAGAGAAGACAGCACGACGTGGGAAAGGAAGGAGAGCGAGGCCAGCGTGGGGCGCCGGGTGACGTGGGGGGCAGGAGCACGGCAACGGGCAGCACCCCGCGGCGTGGGTGTGGGGGGGTGGGGGGGCCAGCCTGCTCCACTGCAGCGCCGTTAACACGCCAGCACTCCCATGACAGGCCCCGTGGGCTGCACGTGGACGGCCGGACACACCTCGGCCTGGCAGCCCGGTATCGCCAGGGCGCGCGGCCACGCGGTCATCCCCCGGGTGACCGCTAGGCCGGGCCTGGTCAGAGCCCAGAAGCAGCGGAGTAGGGCAGGGAAGCCCCCACATTTCACGGGGACACAGCCTGGCCGGGGAGGAAAAAGGTGCGCCCAAGGTCACCGGGCAGACGGGGGCAGGACAGACACCCCCGGCCCAGTCGCCCTCGAGCCCCCAGTTGGGGAGTTGGGGGGGGAATGGGAGCCGTGGGGCGGGGCAGGGAGGGGTGGCCTGGGAGCCTTCTGGGCGTCTTCACAACAGCCAAGCACAGGTGGCTGTGACTACGGGAGCTGGAGGGCACGTGGGGACGACCTGGACACCCACTGGCCCGTCTCCCCCCATCGCCCCTCATCGCCCCCCATCGCCCCCGAGGCTCAGAGAGGACCAGAGTCCGTCCGTCCATGTCCGTCACGTCCAGGCGGCCCGGTGGGAAAACATTAACCTCTCACTCCTGAGGCCACAGGTGGCCTGGCCCCCATCCTTCCCCCATCTTTTCCCCCCACTGTCTTTCCCCCCCACCATCCTCCCCCGCACCCACCGTCCTTGCCCCGAGAGCGGGGTGAACAGGGGCCAGGAACCGGGGAGGAAGGCCTGGGGCCGAGGTCGCTCCCACAGCGATGTCATGTGGGCGGCAGGGGCTCTGACATGACAGGCTGGGGACACCTCCCCCTGGGGTCCCCCCAAAGACCTATCACCCTGTCCTGCCGTGAGAAAACCACCAGACCAAACCAGATGGAGGGGCCTGGTCCTCACCACCGTCAGGGTCGTCGGAGAAAGGGGAGCCCGAGACGCTGCCAGACCGGGGGGCCTGTGGAGATGTGACAGCCGCTCCAGGCCTCGGGTTCATGGCTCCCGCCGGACAGACGGAGAAACGGAGGCCTGGAGAGGGGGTGCAGACAGGGTACACCCCGCGCCCCCTCCTGCTCGTCACGTCGTGCAGGGCTCCAGCTCCACGTCCCCCATGAGGGAACGCCGGCCAGCCCAGCCTGCTCTCGGGGGAGTCTAATGCCCCACGGGCCAGTGGCGGGAGCCGGGGCTGGCCCTGGGGAGGGGCGACCAGGGCTGGCAGCTCCCCCCGGAGGAGGAGCTGGGGGAGGCTGGTCTGCGTGGAGCCACAGACACGGCATGGCGGGTGTGGCCTGGGAGCCGCTGTGACGAGAAGAGGTGGCCAGTGTCCCCCAGGCAGTGTGGGTGTGCGGGCGCCTGCCCGGTGCTCCGAGGGCCTCACACACTCCCTGGGGGCGCCGCGGGCCCGGGCCCCGGTCAACCCCCATCAGAGGACTTGGGCACCCCCTGGAGAGACACCCCAGCCTTGGCCGGAGCCCCCCAGGGCAGCGCACTGTCCCCCGGCCTCCGCCTGCTCTGGGCACTGCCCAGTGCTGCCCTCTAGGGGTCTCCGGGTGGGGCTGCGATGTGCTTCCCATCAGCTCACGGAGACCACGGTGCCCACCCGCCTAGCCCCGCAGAGGGACGTCCTGGGCCGTGCGCCCCACCCCGGGCTCCGTCTCGGGGGTCCTGCTCTGGGACTCAGCGTGGGGTGACCCGCAGTAGCTGCCGTCTCCCCCTGCGGACAAAGCTGCAGGGTGCACACGGCGCAGTGTGGAGAGGGATGGCCGGCAAGGAGGGGGGTGACGGTGCCACAGCGAGGCCTGCGCCCAAGGGCAGTCCGGACCCGAGCGCAGTGAGCCAGGCCACAGGCGCCGTCCGCGGCCGCGAGCCGGGCGCACCGGGCCCGTGCCGGCTGCCGGCCTGCGACTCTGAGGCACAGCAACGGAGGTGTGGCCGCTGGGGAGGCCGGGCGAGGGGTGCGCGGGCCCCTGTGCACTGCCCTCTGACCCCAGGACTGGCCCCGGCTGGCATTTCAGGACCGCGACACCAGCGGAGGGGCTCGCGGCTGGCCTGGTTGTTTGCGTTTTGTCTGCGTTTAGCGGGCCCCTGGAGCCCGCGGGTCTCATAGACTCCAGCCCCTGGGCGGAGGGGTCCCTCCTTTTCCGTCCAGCCCCGGGTCTCACACCAAACCGCTCCTCTGGCTGCGACTTTAGGTTTCATTCTTCGCAGGCCCAACGGCCCGAGGATTAGGTCCCACGGGACCCTCCTGCTCACCCCGGCCCAGGTCGGCCAGGGCCCCTGCCGGTCCTCCGCGGCCTCACGTTGCGGCCACCTCGGTGGTGGCCGGGATCAGCAGTGGCTGTGGGGAGCAGGGCGCTGAGCAGGTGGGCCCCGCCCTGAACCCCGAAGTGCTCTTACGTGGGGCGAAGCCCAGGTCCTGACCCAGGCAGCAGCCCCGCCCCACTGAGGTAGGCGAGGAGGGAGGGGGCCGCTGGGGCCTGCCCCCCCAGCTCCCCTCCACCCCCACCCTGAGGTGGCTGCATGCACAGCTTCTCCTCGGTTCACGTAAAATAAACGGGCGTTTGTGTTTCTGCGTGCTGTGGTTTTGCCTGGATTTAATTTGGCATCAAGAAATGAGGACTTCGGGGCCCATCCCTCTTCTGAGCACGCCTTACAAGGACATGCCTCTCTGCCAGAGGGCGGGGTGCTGTGTGCCCTGTGGGGAGGCTCTGTGTGCACCAAGGCTGGGGTCCCCTCCACCCTGGGGGCCTGCAGCCCTGGGACTGGCCCGGGCTCAGCCTCCTTCCCCGCATGGCCACCAGGGGGCGCCCGGTGCCCACAGGACTGCCAGGCCCCTGGCCCGACAGCGGAGGCCACGGAGCGGGGTGAGCAGAGGGGCTTCTTGGCTTGGCATCTGATGGGGACAGAGCTGGCCGCCCAGCCCGGGCCTCCCCCCGCGATTCTCCACCTCCAGCTGGGAGACCCCACGTTCAGGATCGTTGGAGGTGAGCGCCAGGGCCCGGGGCAGTGAGGGACCCGTCCGCCCCCGCTGAGGGAGGCTGGCTCCTGGGGGCGGGGCCCAGGCTCGGGCTGGGACAGCCTTTCAGGTGCCCTGAGCCGGTCCGGCCCGTGTCCACTCAGCCCGTGTACGAGGTTGGCATTGCCGGGCCACGTCACTCCCACACCCCCCGGGGTGGGGCCCCTTGTCACCACCCCTCGCCTCAGGGGCAAGGGGCAGCGCCAGGACCCAGGGAGCCCCCCTGCCGGGCCCTGGGACACAGGAGTGGGAGAAGCCTCGCCCCGCCCCGCAGGATAAGCGGCCTCAGCGGGCAGGAGCATAACCACCTCCCCTCCGGCCGGGGAGCACCACTGGGGTGGGCTGTGTGGGGGCCCTCGCCGGTCAGCGCTGTGGTCGCTGCGTGGGCGCCCTCCCCCCACAAGGCTCCGATCCACCCGCCACCTGCTGGGCAGGCGCGCACTTCCGGGGCGGGCGGCAATGGGGACCAACGGGACCTGCCTCGGCGGTCCACCGTCTGCTCGGGAAAGGTGAAGACCTTGGCCAGACAGAGGCCAGGGCCGGAGGCAGCTACAGGGGCCAGCGCAGGTGAGGAGTGCTTCCCGGAGGAGGTGGCACCGGCACAGACGGCCCCGCCAGCACGAAGAGGCCCCAGCTGCAGAAGACCCTGGACGACGGGGTCCCCCGTCCCCCCAGCCTTGGCCACGGTGGGCCGTCCCCACGGCCTGAGACCTGCGTGCTGGCGTCCGCTGCCCGGCACACCCCCAGGGACCTGTGTGCGTGCGCCACACGCGCCCAGGCCGCTCCAGGTGCGGCTGGGCAGCGACCCCCGGACACGCGGCGGGCTCGGCCTCCTCGGCAGACGCTGCGCATCGTGGACCATCAATCACTGGACACTGAGAGTAATGTGTTCCGGGAAGCTCCACGGCTATATTTAGCCCAGTGGTTTGTACACCCCCCGAGTGTCCCCGAGCCGGCTTCAGACAGGACCGGGCCCCATCCTGACCCCTCACCACGCCCGAGGCCAGGGCCAGAGCCCGCATGCCTCAGTTCCCGACCTGTGAGCTGCAAACCCCAGAGGCAGGGGAGCTCGAGGGAGGCCGGGGCCCGAGAGAGAGAGCGGGGTGAGCCCCTGCTGCTCCCTGAGTCCAGGTTGTCGCTCTGTCCCCTCCGTCCCCAGGGGCACAGTGGGGGGGCGGTCTGCAGGGCGAGCCGGAGGGGAGAGCCTGCGTCCTCCAGAGGAGCACCCCCACGGGCTGGACGTCAGGGGCCCGGGGCTCCCGCCCCCGCCTGTGAAACGGGAAGCAGGTGACCAGGGGACGCTGTGACCACAGCAGTCCCCCAGGCCACGCTGCTCCCCACCCGGGACGCAGTTTCCCCCGCGGCAGGAGCTGGCAGAATGGGTGGGGCCCGGTGTCAGGGCCGTGGGCTCAGGCCGCGGGGAGACGGGGTTGGCCGGGGCAGGCATTGCAGGGAGCATGGCTGGGCGCAGAGCCTGTCACCCCAAGTTCGTGCCGGGTACAGGCCGTGCGTGCACCACCTCCCTGGGGCGCCCCAGCTGCCAGGGCAAGCCCTCCACCCCACCCCGCCCCCATCTGCAGTTGGGGGGCTGACAAAGGGGAGACGTCCTCTCTGGGTGCCACGGGCCCGGGCTCGGCGTCTGCACCATCTGCTTGCTGGCCCAGGGCGTCTGCCCAGAGGCGCTGGGTGGGGGCGTGAGGGGCCGGGAGCCTGTTGCTGACCCTGGGCAGAGCCCGGGTTTGGGGGCCCGCAAGGCCCTCATGAAGCCCTGTGGCCAGGCCACGTCACCAGACAGCCGCACCCCTGGCTCCCGGCCGGGGCTGAAGGCAGAGCGGTCCAGGGCGCACTGCTCACCCATCCAAGGGGCCAGGGCCTCACCGAGAGCCCTGTGGGGAGCGGGGGGATCGGCCAGGAGAGCGAGGCTGCCTGTGACCCAACCCGGCGCTTCTGGAAGGGAGCCGGCCACTCCTGCCCCCGCTGGGCTTGGCGCCGCCCACGCCAAGCCCGGAGTCCGGGGCCCGTGAAGCTTCCTGTTCCATGCCAGTCGCTGCTCGACACTGCGGTGCGCAAGGCCGGGCGGGAGGCCCCCGCACGCTGAGCGTCCGTCTCCGTCCCCGGGCACTGGCCGCCCGCCCGCCCGCGTCCCAGAGCGTGCGCCGGGGGACGGGCTCCACACGCATCGTCAGGGGCACGCGGAAGCCACGGCGGAGAAGCTCACACTCACTCACTCACACTCGGCCTCCAGGCAGACGAGTGCCCTCCGGACGAGCTCGTGTGCGGCCGCGGGTGGCGGGCGCGAGGGCGGCCCGGGGTTCCGGGGTCCGGGGCCTGTGGGGAGGGGAGGGGACGCTGCATTGTGTAAACCGCTGCTGTGAGCATGGCGCGGCTTGCGTGAAGAGAGGCGGCAGGAAGTCCGTGGAGGGCTGCTCCTGCCCAAACCCGGACAGAAGAGCCAGCCTCCGCGCCCGCAGCGCCCGGTCCCCAGGCTTCTGCCCACCCGCAGCCACCAGCTCCGACCACTGGCTTGGAGCGGTCACTCTCCCTGTGCCTCGGGGCCCTCCCCGCCAGCCCCTCTGTGACCTCGGTCAGCAGGCTCCTGCCCGTACCTCGGAGCCCTGCCCGGACGCCCTCCCCTCCGTGGGGCCAGAGGCGGCTCCTGGCCGGGGTCAGTCTGACCGGGCCTCTTGGCTCTCCCTCGCTGAGCCCTGCACGGGCCTCCAGCTGTAGTGGGCGACAGGGCCTCCCGGCAGAGGCGTGTCCAGGCCTGCGCCGCGGAGTGCTCGGGGTTCCGTGATGGTGATGATGAGTGACAGGCCGGAGCCGGCCGGGTTGAGCTCATTCTGCCCCACCTCCCGTCACCCCCACTTTCTAGATGAGGGGGCCGGGACTTACGAGCGCCTGACTTGCCCCAGACAAATAAAAAGAAGGAAGTGCTGGCCTTCACTCCAGGTGGCTTCTCTTTGAGACTGTAAACAACAAACAGATACTCAAAAGCTGGTGGGCTGGGGCCCCCGACTCACTTCCGAATGACCCCCAGGGTCTGCTGGTCAACTGGCCAGTGGCCAGAGGGTCAGTGCAACTCAGGGCTTCAGCTGGCACATGGATGGCCAAAGGGGAATGGCGTCCGGTGGGACAGAGCTGGGTGGACGCAGTTGCTTCTTCCAAGGCTGCAGCTTCAGCTCGCAGTGGCCAGTCCTCAGAGGGGGTGCCAGGCCGGCACTAGCCCTGGGACAGCCGTGGCAGGCTCTGGGGCGCTGCGGGGGCAGGGCTCAGGCCCAGGGGTCAGGAGGCTGGAGCCAGCTGGACCGCCTTGTGCAGACGAGCCAGTTCATCGCCCCGCTGGACTCAGGTGACCATCTGCAGCGTTAGGGGCTGGACCAGCCCGTCTTCCTGTGAACCCAGGCAGGACGACACTTCTCAGGCGCCAGAGAGCTCTGAGTCCAAGCCTGGCGCTCGGGGACCCCTGGAAACGAGGCTGCACAGCCGCGGGGAGTGCCCCCGACAGCGAGGTTGCAGTGTGTGGGGCTCTGGGAGCCGGGGGACCAGTGTGGACGGGACTCGGGCCCCAGATGAGCTGTCCGTCCCCAGAGGCCTTCTCGCCCGCTGTGGCGCCGAGCTGAGTCGAGAAAGGGGACAGCAGGGAGAGAGGGTTGTTCCACCCACAATCTCCCCCCACCTCCGTCCCAACGGCCCACGGGCGCCAGGGTGGGCGCGGGAGGGAGGCGCAGGGGTGCCCAGCCACGGCCACAGGATGACGGGGCCAGACCAGCCCTCGAGAAGGCTCTGGCCAGGGCAGGCCCGGAATACAGACCCGGGCAAAACCAGCAGAGGCCGACGCCACGGCAGGGCTGGGCCACGCCCCCTCGCGCCCTCCGCAGCGTGCAGCCTCCTTGCTGCCCCTTGTCCAGCGAGGGGACCAGGCCCAGCTTCGCAGGCTCACCGCCACGAAGCTCACCCTGCTCCCCGGGTCAGCGGAGCAGACGCTGCGGGCTGTCGCCTGCGGGACTCGTCGGCCCGCAAGTGGGCGAGTGTGAACGGCCATCGGGGGGAAGCGGAGGAGCTCGAAGACGCTGTCTGTGGACAAAGCGGGGGGCTGGGCTTCCGTCCACCTGCACCCGAGAACGGGCCCCGCCCTTCCCGGAGGAGGCTCCGGAGGCAGGGGAGGCCCCCACCCCTCCAGCCTCCCGCCCGAGAGGGGGCCTCCTGGGCCGGGAAGGGTGTTACTCCCCGAGCTGCAAGGGAGCCCGCTCTCCCTAGAGACCCGCGGAGGCCGCGAGGACCAAGCCCCTCCCGACAGCAGGGTGGAGGGTGTGGCGAGCAGGCGAGCCATGGAGCCATGGAGCAAAACGGCAGGCGCGTGTCCTGCTGCGTGGCCCAGCACGGCTCAGAGAGCGTCTGGGGGGGCGTCGGCCCTGTGAGCGGCCTCTGGAGGAGGAACCCCGGGAAACGCCGTGCGCCCCCTCCCCCAGCCCAGCAGGCTGCTGGTCAGCGAGTGAACGACGGGGCAGAGAGTCCTCCGGACGTCGCCTCCCAAGCTCCAGCCTCGCTCTTTTCACCCCACAGCCCTTTGCAGGAGGGCCTGCGAACCCCACTCCGACCTCGAGAAACCCGCTCCACGCCCCCCATTCGTCTGAACCCTCTAAGGCTGAGAGGGGGCCCCTGAGGCCTGTCCCCAGGGAGAAGGAGCTAGAGACAGCCCCTCGAGTCTGAGGGCTCTCCGAGTCACCCAGACCATGTTGCCTCCTGACGTGGAAGCTGTCACGGACCCCTTCCCGCCAAGAGAGGGGCCGCCCCTGCCCCCGTGCTGGCTGCGAAACGCCCGAAGACCCTCGACCACGGCCACCCTGGCCGCTGTCCGGGGTGTGACCTCACGCGTCCGTGAGCAGCAGACACAGGAACAAGAGTGTGGGGCACAGACCTGCTGCCTGCCGCGGGAGTCGGGGGCACGCGGGGACCTGCGGGCTGAGGTCCCGGCTCTGGGGTCAGCCCCAGGCCGTGGGTGACTCGGCACCGGCGAGCTTCAGAACACCCCGCCGACCCAGGCCTCAGCCCCCCTTCCTGACGAGGTGACCGAGGCTCGGGGAGGCACGGGGTCCCGCTGAAATCAACGGGGTTTCAGCAAGTCAGTGATCCGTGTCCCGTCCCCTGAGTCCGGGTCAGGTGACCTTCCTACGAACAGTGACTTCCCCGTAGGACGTCTTTCAACAAAGTGACATCTGAACCAGGGGTCGGCCACGAAGGGACGGCGCCCAAGCCGGCGAGAGCACGGGCAGGCAGCGAGCGCAGGAGGCCCCGCCCGGCCTGGAGGAGCTCGTGCTGGCGCACACGTGCTCCCTGTTGTCACAGTCTCTGCGGCTTTTTTCCAAGAGAAAAGTGTGGATTTGCACGTGTAAAGCGAGGCGGGCAAGGCCCCTGGCGGCCGGTGAGCGGCCTCCGTCCCCACGCTCACAGGGAGGAGCCCCGGGCAGAACTCCTGGACCCTGGCCAGAGCTCCCGCACTGCCCGGCGTCTGCCCCGCACCTGCTCGGGAGGGCGGCCGCCTCCGCTTGCCCAGTGCTGTGTCCCCAGGCCTGGCCCGCTGTGCACTGGGTGAGAGCCGGAAGGGAGCTCGTGTGCTGCCCCACGGCCACGCCCGCCCGAGGAGCCGTCAGCCCCCAGGGAGGCGCACGGCCCCCAGCCCTCTGCCCCGGGCCGGCTGGAGTGGGCCGCCGGGTGCAGACACCCCCAGCTCAGGCCAGATGCTGGCCTTGCCCCGCCCTGGGGGGGACCTCATTCTGCAGGGGAGGGAGGGGAGCGGAGGGGAGGGGAGGGGAGCCCCCAGGCCTGTGGCACCCTGGTGCCTCCCAGCAGCGTGCTGGACGGGTCAGCCAGCCCGCCAGATGCCAGCCGGCCCTTATCTTCCCTCCAAAGGCAGCAGAGCCGGGGCCGGGAGTGGCGCGGACGCCAGCCATGTCTGCAGCCGGAGACGCTGTCTCCCTCGGACGACCCCTCTCAGAGGGGTTCCAGCTGCAGCGCGTGAGGGAGGGGGCTGGCCAGCGCTGGGCGGCGGCTCAGAGGCAGGCGCGGCCTGGGACGGCCGGAGTCGGGGCTGGAGGCGGCGGCCGGCCTGGGGTCAGCCCAGCCCAACCTGCCGGCCCCACCCTCCCGACCAGGGGTCATCAGCAGGACGCCTCCCCAGTGAGCCCTGGACGGCGTTGCACCCCGGAGCTGGGTGTCACTCCCCCGGGAGTTCGACATGGCACCACCTGACCCGCAAGGCCGCCCTCCGGCTTTGGTGACCGGGACAGCGGTCTCCCCGCCTTGCCCGTCCCCCTCCCAGCCAGCCAGAACTCCTGGGGGGGCATTGTCTCGTTTCCTGACAACACCCCCACTGCAGGTCAGGATAGCAGAAAACGCCCCACTTGACAAAGGGGACGCAGCCTGCAGCGACCGAACCACACTCCAGGAGGGACCAGCCAGCCCCCGGCCCAGAGCTGCCCAGGAGGTCGTCCACTGACCCAGCTCTCCGCAGGAAGTGGCCCGGGACCCTCGCCCTGAGACACACTGCCCCTTCTCACAGGGCGGCTGGGCCTGACGCCCCCCTCCCAGGCGACGCCTGACTCCCGGCTGGAAACCGCCACCGGGTGTGGGCACACCCGGCAGAGTGCGGCAGCAGCTCCCGGCCGGCTCGGCTGCTTTCCGCAGAGGACCTGGGCCCCGGTGGGGAGGGGCAGCCCCCCCGCTGCCTGCGAAGTGCCCGGAGCCTGCCTGACCCCACGCTGCCCACCACGTCCCTGGACTAGAGGGACATGGGCAAGGGGCCGCACGGGGCCCTACTCCATGAAGGCGCCGGCATGGTCGGCCTGGCTCCGGTCACCGGGGCCAGGAGGAAGGTTTCTGCCGATGCCAGGCCCGGCCCCGAGCATTAAGGCCTTTGGGGGCCCAGCACCCCCAGGGTGCCAAATCTAAGAGCTGGAGCCAGCCCAGGTGGGCCATCTGGAGGTCAGTGTCCCAGCCGGCTGCCCACCTAGGAGTGGGGGCCCCAGGCCACTGGGCCCGGCGTGGCTGACAGCAGTGACCAGCACTGCCCGTGGGCGGCCACAGAGAGAGCCTTGCCTTCAAGGCACCTGCGTGCTGCTCATGGCTGTGTGTGCAGGTATGCATGCACACGCGTGTGCAGACGTGCACGCATCAGCTCGGCCCCTCGCACTCCGCCCCTGGAGCCAGGACCAGGGCGAGTGCGGCCCAGATCCTCAGAAGTGCACCCCCCGCCCAGCCGGACGCGGTGCTCACACAGGCCACCAGGAGAGCAGAGCTCACCTTCCGGGCACGGCCCGTGGCCGAGTCCGCACCCTGTCACACTCGGGGACGGCAGTCGTGAGTCTGGCCCAGCGCCTCGCACTCGTGCCCAAGCAAGCCCGTGACCGCCGGAGCGCCCTCAGCCAGGCTCTCTCAAACACGGCATTTCCGTTGCTTTTATATTTACCTGGGTAGCGTTTGTTTGTTCATTGAGGAAAATACGAAAAATGCAAAAAATCTGCAAGGTGAGCATGAAAGGCGCGTGCGGTGCCGGCCCGTCCAGACTGTGACACCTTCAGAACCCTTGTAACGTCCCTCGACTCCTGTCAGAGCCCACGGCCCCCGCAGGGTGGGGTCGACGCTTTGTCACCTCCCCCCTCCGAAGTCTGTACCCTGAGCAGACACGGTGGACAGGTGGACAGAGGAGAGGGCGGGAGGCTGGCTCCCCGGCCGTCCCCACCCCGGACCCCGGCGGGAAGGCCTGGCGGCCAGCGTGGCATGCCCTCAGTCCCCGCACGCCCAGGACACCCGGCCGCCCAGGGTGGAGCAGGAGCCACGGGCACGCTCCTCAGGACGGGGGGCAGGAGAAGCGAAGCCTGACGAAAGGTGAGAGGGCACTAGCGGGGGACGGGCTGCACCCCGTGTGAGCCCCCGATGATAACTCAGCGGGAAATGGAGACAGTCAGCCTTGTCGCCACAGAGCGGGTCCCCCTGCCCTGCTGGGTGGGGGATAAAGAGCCACGTGGGGATTTTTCCAGGACCCCTCCCCCAGCTGATGTCGCTCTGGAAGTGGGAAGGGCAAGTGGGGAGTGGCAAATGGTCTCTGTTGAATAACTACATCTCCCCAAAAACAAACTTGCCCTGAGCGCCTCCCCAGAGACCCCTCTGAGTGGGCTGCCCGGCGACCCCGCCCGGCAGCGACCTGGCAGCTGCGATGCCCTGAGACGTCAGGACCGGCTCGGGCCCCGGCTGGGTCATCCACGGTGCAGGCTGTCCACGAGGAGCGGCGGTCGGAGAGAAGAGTCACTCGCCTGAGGCCACACAGCCTCGAGACGGCAAAGCAGAGCCCCAAAGGTCTGACTGCCATCCCGAAGCTGTCCTCAGGGCTCCGTGTCTGCTGGGGAGGCCGAGCAGGACACACATGGCCACCCGACCACAAAACATGACGAGGCACAAGGCAGGGGACAGAGCAGCTCGTCAGGGAAGGCCAGGGACAGGAGGGGCCTCGCGGACCGGGCCTCCAGGGGCGTGCAGGAGCTCACCAGGCAGAGGCGAGGACGGCGGGAGGGCACCCCAAGCCGGCAGCAGCACGGACCCAGAGGCCCGGGCGGGGCGGGCTGCGTCTGATGGACTGGCAGGGACAGTGGGGACACCCGAGGGGCCCAGGGAGCCCAGCAGGGGCGGCTGCGTGAAGGATGACAGTCCTTCAGCACAGGAAGGCGACTTGTGACGGGGAGGGGAGGCCGGCCAAGGCGGTGCAGGCTGGGGAGGAACTTGGCTTTGAACCTCCCGCTAAGAGGCCTCTTCTTTTGGTTCCGGAAGACGGGATCCGTGATGGGGTCCAGATGCTGTCACAGACAGCCAGCGCCCCTCCCATCCCGTCACTGGATGTTGGCAAAGGTCCCCAGGGCGTCCAGCCCGAGGGGGTGTGGAAGTGCCAGCGGCAGCCTCTGCTCCTGCTGCCCAGGGTGGCAGCCTCAGGCCCGCCTGGAGGGGCTGGCACACAGGACACTGCGGAGCCACAGCGCCCCCCTGCACCCAGCGCCCGCTGCCCTGCTGGGGGTCAGCCCTGGAGCAGCCTTCAAAGAGTGAATCTCCACCCCAAGCCGCTTCTGCTACCTACCCCTCCCCCACCAGGCCCCACATTCTCCTTGGGAAAGTCTCAGCCTTTTAATTATAAAAACAATTTAGAGATTTGTTAATGCAGAAAAAGCGACCAGATACTGCCTCCTCTTAGCCATCTCTCCATTCTCCATTTGTTCTAATTGCCTGGTCTAATGACTGGCTGTGTGACCTCGGGCTCCCGAGCTAACCTCTCTGTGCCTTGTCTCCCCATTTGCAACGGGGAGTAACAGCATCATCTGCCTCTGAAGACTGACTTGAGAATCAAATCGGAACATTAAGGGGGAAAAGCCGCCCCGTGCTGGTGTTAGCTATTCAAGAGCCCGGCTGGTCTTACTCCAAGTGCAAACCACGAGTCCCCACCCCCGGGTTTGACACGGGTCTCTCCTCGGTCTCCAGGCCTTTTTTGGGGGGCGGGGGTATCTCAGCTGCAGCTAGTCCAGCCTCTGCTCTTTGCTTCTCCTCGCCCCTGGTGCCGGCCGGCACCTTCCTGATGCGTCCTCCGCCCTCCGTCACCAGGCTCTGAGGGCGGGAGGCAGAGCGGGGTTCAGCCGGCCTCATTGTCCTGCAGTCTCAGCGAGGGGACCACAGTCTCGTGCCACCCGGGGCCCGGCACAGCGAGCTTCCAGGC